>JADBJO010028833.1:0-15000 GCA_016801955.1 Conus betulinus | reverse complement strand
CTTTAGATATTACTTTAGGGCGTGGGATGGGGGTGGGGGGGGGGGGAGGGGGGAGGAGGAGGAGGGTAGCTGGAGGGAAATTGAAGTTTGGGAGAAAGAGGTACACTATAAAGACGGCCACGTTTTTTAGATGAACGAATCTTTAAATATTACTTTGGGGGGTGGGTGTGGGGGGGGGGGGGGAGGGGAGGGGAGGAGGAGGAGGGTAGCTGGAGGGAAATTGAAGTTGGAGAAAGAGGTACACTATAAAGACGGCCACGTTTTTAGATGAACGAATCTTTAGATATTACTTTAAGGGCGTGGGATGGGGGGGGGGAGGGGGAGGGGGAGGGGAAGGGGGAGGAGGGGTAGCTGGAGGGAAATTGAAGTTTGGAGAAAGAGGGACACTATGTAAAGACGGCCACGTTTTAGATGAACGACACATCTTTAGAACCGATCTACTTAGGGCGTTGGGATGGGGGGGGGGGAGGGGGAGGGGGTTGGGGGGTAGAAGGTGGAGGGAAGCTTATGAAATTGTTGGAGGAAAGAGGTACACTATAAAGACGGCCACGTTTTCGATGAACGAATCTTTAATATTACTTTAAGGGTAGGGGCGTGGGATGGGGGGGGGCGGGGGGTGGGGAGGGGAGGCGGAGGCGGAGGGTTAGCTGGAGGGAAATTGAAGTTGGAGAAAGAGGTACACTATAAAGACGTTCCACCGTTTTTAAGATGAACGAAATCTTTAAATATTACTTTAGGTAGGGCGTTGGGATTGGGGGGGGGTGGGTGGTGCAGGGGAGGGGTGGGTGCGGGGGAGGAGGAGGAGTAGTGGTACTGGAGGGAAATTGAAGTTGGAGGAAAGAGGTACACTATAAAGAACGCCCACGTTTTAGATGGACGCAAATCTTTAAATAATACTTAAGGGCGTTGTGGTGGGTGTTGGGGGTGGGGGGGGGGGGGGGGGGGGGGGGTGGGGCGGGGGGGAGGGGGGCTGGGGGGGGGGGCTGGAAAGGGTGGGGGGGGGGTTGGGAGATGTGAGGTTGGAACGAAAGAGGGTTAACTTTTCTATAAAGGACATTTGACGTTTTAGAAATAGGTACACGATAACGAGGCCCACGTTTATAGATGGACGAATCTTTAGGGCGTGTGAGGGGGTGGGGGGGGGTGGGGGTGGGGAGGGTGAGGGGGGTAGTGGGTGGGAGGGAAATTGAAGTTGGAGAAGAGGGGAGCAAGGGTAGCTAGAGACGGGAAATCCAAAGTTGGAGAAAGAGGTACCACTTATAACGGACGGCCACGTTTCGATGAACGAATCTTTAAATATTACTTTAGTAAGAGTGGGGGGGGGGGGGAGGGGAGGGGAGGTGAGAAGTGAGGTGGGGTGAGGGTAGTGTAGGGTAGCTGAGGGTGGAAACTGAAGTTGGAGAAAGCGAAACGCGTTTCATTGCATGCGTGCATGCGTGTGTGCAGAAACCTGAGCGATGACCCAGACCTGCAAACACCTCTTGCTCCTGAGTGAAGATGGAGAGACGACATGTTACCGCAAAATGAAAGATGGAATCCTGGTGTGGGTGGGAGTTGTCTTCTCTTCTGCTGCCACAGTTTGTTCGCGCGTCTGCTGTGACGCTTGTGTCCTGTCTTCTGCTGTGACGCTTTGTCCTGTCTTCCTCCGACTTGACGCTGATTGATGCTTCTGTCCTGTCTTCTGCCGTGACGCTTGTCCTGTCTTCTGTTACGAAGGTTGTCCTGTCTTCTGCTGTCTGACGCTTGTGACCTGTCTTCTGTTATGACGGTTTGTCCTGTCTTCTGCTATGACGGTTGTCCCTGTCTTCTGCTATGACGCTTGTCCTGTCTTTCTGTTATGACGCTTGTCCTGTCTTCTGTTATGACGCTTGTCCTGTCTTCTGTTCTGCTGTGACGCTTGTCCTGTCTTCTGCTGTGACGTTTGTCCTGTCTTTTGCTGTGTTATATTGTCCTGACTTCTGTTGTCACAGATGTCCTGTCAAGGTTGTCCCGTATTCTGCAGTTTACAGTTATCCTGTCTTTGGTGTCACAGTTGTCCTGTCTTCCGGGTGTCACAGGTGTCCTTTTGTCCTGTCATCTGCTCTCACAACTGTCCTATATCCTTCTGTCATAGTTGTCCTGCTTTCTGCTGTCCCTGTGTTGTCTGTCAAGATTGCCCTGTCCATCACAGTTGTCCTATTTTCTGCTGTCCTGTGTTGTCGTCTGTCAAGATTGTCCTGTCCATCACAGTTTGACCTGCTTTCTGCCGTCCTGTGTTCTCATCTGTCAAGATTGTCCTGTCCATCACAGATGTCCTGCTTTCTGCTGTCGCTGTGTGGTCATCTGTCAAGATTGTCCTGTTTATCACAGTTGTCCTGTGTTGCCATCTGTCAAGATTGTCCTGTCCATCACAGATGTCCTGCTTTCTGCTGTCCTGTATTGCCATCTGTCAAGATTGTCCTGTCCATCACAGATGCCGACTTTGCCTACTTTGTTGTCATCTGTCAATATCTGTCCACAGTGTTGTCATCTGTCAAGATCCACCTGTCCATCACAGTTGTCCTGTCTTCTGCTGTCCTGTGTTGTCATCTGTCAAGATTGTACCTGTTTATCACAGTTTTCCTGTGTTGTCATCTGTCAAGATTGTCTGTCCATCACAGATGTCCTTGCTTTCCGTCTTCCTGTGTTGTCGTCTGTCAAGATTGACCTGTCCATCACAGTTGTCCTGTTTTCCGCTGCTGTTCACAGAGCAATTGTCCTGTCTTCTGTATTTATAATTCCTGGTGTTGCGCCCACCCCTGGGGGTGCGCACCCCACCCCCACCCCCAACCTTCCCCGGTTCTTTTTTTTTTTTTTTTTCTCATTGAATGTGCAACAATTTTGCCGTTATGACCAGAACAGACATTATGCACAAATGCCCAAACGGGGTGCACATGCCCTCTCAGACTCGCAGTGTACAGGGACTTGCACAGGGCAGGGGCACATATACAAATCGGGCACGCTCCTCCCCCCCGCCCCCTCCCACACATTCCGTACACACCGAAGGGGTCAGATTTGCCCTCCCTCTCTTCTGCGCGTTTCTGTGTGTGCGGTCTGCTCGCGGGCTGCGTGTGTGTTTGTGGTGTGTGTGTGTGTGTGTGTGTAGTGTGCGCGTTAGTATGCGCTGGCGTGTGTGTGTGTGTGTGTGTGTGTGTGTGTGTGTGGTGTGGTGTGTGTGTGTGTTGTCGTGCGAGTGCGTGTGGCGGTGTCTTGCAGGTAGATCGGAGTTGATAATTTCACTGTTAAAGTCTATACATTAGACGTAGGCCTAGCTGGAGACGTCACGTGGTCGGGGCCAGTTTATGTCGTAGTGCCTGACAGAAGGACATCAGGTAACCCATTTGGAAAACAGAAAGACGGTGGCGTTTGTTTTTCTTTTCTTGCTTGCTCTCCTCTCCTCTCTCCCGGGGTACCGTCTCGGGCTCATTCGTATTCTCTCATCCGTCTCGCCCGATGCTGTTCTTCCTCGACAGAGGCGAGCTTCGTCCTCGTCTCTCTCTCTCTCGCTCTCGTCTCAGCTCTCATCCTCTCTTTCTCTCCCTCTTCTTTGCGCGGTGCTATATATCTTCTGTCTCATCCCCGCCCCACGACAAAATCGAGCACACACCTTTTTTTTTCTCATACAATTTTCGACGACTATATTTTTCCCCGACACAGGAGAGGCCCTAGGGTCTTAAAGCTGATTGGCAAGCGCATCTCGTCTGTGCGTCTGTCGGAGCGATCGATGAGGCGAGCATGCACCACAAGAAGAAGCTCGCTGCGACCGGTGCATCGTGTAGCACGCTGCCGTCACAAAAGAGGAACCTGACGCCTGGTCCGTCACCTCTGCTGCTCATGTCTGCATGTCGAACCCACGGCGTCAACACACTTATCGCGGCGCCTGAAAGACTCCTGGAGGCGTCGTCCCCGCTAAGGTGGTGCACACGGTGCTGGGTCTGGCTCTGGCCGGTGGTGGTAGAATCATCGCCGGGTAGATCTTGTCTGCTGAGTTTGGCTCAGCTCTGCTAGCTGGAGCCCTTCTCGTGTGGTCAGTTGTTGTTGTTTTCTAAGCGACACACCGCTCTACGGAAACACTACGACACCACACACACATCACACACGAGCACCCACACCAACCTCGAAACAGCACACAAGCCGTGAACGCACGCATGACCATCACTCACAGGCCCACATACACACACCCCACACTTACACAGCGTGCATCCTACACATTCTACACACACTCACACAGTTACACAACAACGACACACACAATGTCTAGCACACCACCTGGCAGCACAAGTATGCGGGGCAGCACATAGCCGGACTGACTACTACAGTCGAAAGTACATCTGTCACACAGGCAACACGACAACTACAACACCACACACTACACACAGACACCACATCACAACAACATCTGCCTCACCAAACACACTCTTACACGGACACACACCAACACACAAACAGACACCGACGCATACACGTAGCATACATAGCACACATATTAGCACATATAGACATACACACACATACAATCACACACAAACACAGAGCGACATACACTATATCATACACACACCATACGCGTCGACGCGGCACGACACACTTACACAAACACATAGCACCAGCACACCAGCACACCACAGTGCATACTGCATGAACCACACACAGAAAGGACACACAATCACACATTACAGTGCACATACACATGCACACATCATAAACACAAACCACGCACTAGTAGAACACATACACCACATTAATATAGTATATATATATATATTATATATATATATTAAAGGTAAAAGATGTTAAAAAGAGTATTTGAACGAGTCCTGCATGTCAAGAGCACTACTGCTTCAATGTTATATATCTATCAGAGAGTAGGAGAGAGTAGACTTTTTGGATCTTCCTTTCAGGTAAGATAGAACTACCTTCTGGTAATGAGCAAGACAGAACGAGCGTCAGCTTAACTTGTCAATATTCGAACGCAAGAAGTAGTCGTTGAATACACGTACGTACCTACGTAGCTACGTACACACCAGCACACACACACAGCTACACAACCCCCACACACACACACACATATATATATATAATATATATATATATTATAGATATATATATTATATAAATAAAGATAAAATGAATCCACGCAGCAAGGCTAGCAAACTACAGACTTGAGGCTCACTCCGGATTGTGTGGGTGTTTGCGTCGTGTGGGCGTGCGCGCGCGTCATGTGTGTCTGTGCGTGGCTTGTGTTTGTGTGTTGGTGTGTGGTGTGTGTTGTGTGTTGTTGTCCTTACAACACTATGTTCCTCTGACAGTTAAATGGTTTCGCAGTCAGTCAGTGTAGTGTGTGTGTTTTGGTGTTTGGCGTTGCGTTGTGTGGATCCGATTCGGGCGGGCCTGCTGACTGACATCAAATGGCATATCCGGGCATGCCACACCCGGGACTTTGTTCAAGCGACTCTCTAGTATGTTAATGTATTACGATTCTAGGATTCTTCAATTTGGTCACTACTCATCACAGCCACTTTCTTCCAGAGACAATTTTATCTCTCTTATATGGTTCCACTACCACTTTTTTTGTTCTTCTCTGTTTTGCCAAACTTATCAATAGACATTCTTCCATCGAGCGACATGCATTAAGTGCACCGAGTGCAAACTTATCTGATAACTTTCAGCGTATACGGTCCCACATGTAACCATATCTTTTAGTTTACTGTTTTTTTCTTGTGCGCTGTGCTGGATTTTGTGTACAAAAGTTTTGGGGTGGTCCATCACCTTTGTCATCCTGGGGACATGGAGTGGTTATGAAGGGTGTGGTGGGTTGGTAGGGATGGAGGCCAGGTCATTTGACAGGAAGATTTCTGCTCCCAGCCTGGCTGGGACACGGTTTGTGTGTGACGCTTGAGATCGTTCCTAATGTCTTCCTACTTCTTCCGCAGCAGTGATTGCGAACATTGGAGTTCCTGCGTACAGCAAAACGACATGCGGTGAGGAGGTCCTTGATGATGAGTAAACTGCATCACTCCTTAAGAAGTTCTTGATATCAAAAGCAGAAATCAGAGCAGTGCCTGTAGGTGTGGCAGGTTCCTGATAGAGCTGGCATAATCTCGACATTTCATTGATCGAGGTACTTTATGTTGGGCAGAAACACATGCTTTGAGGATTTCCGGGACGCTGCGACAGAACGGAAGCCGCTGGCGTGGACTGTAGAATGCAGTTGGACATAAGTAGGTGAGGAATAGGTAGAGGCCGCATTGCGCTGAAGAGGTTTTTTTTTTTTTTTTTGTTTGTTTTTTTTTGTTTTTTTTTTATTGTTTTTGTTTTTTTTTTTTGACACAGTAGTTGGCCCGAGTCATTGAAGGGCGAGGACATCTGATCTGAAGGCAGAGCACTGGAATGTAAACGGGGCCGGGCGGCGCCGGCCACTGCTTCATAGGGATACCTCTCTTATCGGGGCAAAAAGTAGCACCGAGGGCCCATGATCCGGTTAGGATAGTACTCTGGGATCTGTCTCGTGGTTTGAACCTCAGACCGTGGCATGAAATGCCCTTTCATCAGTCACTGAAGGCAGCGTTTTGAAGGACGCGTCGAGTGTCTTTCACTTGGCGTGGCACGTAACTAAAAAATAACAGCGTGCCTCTTCTCGCAACCCGAAAATTCATTCCACATTCCGGCTCCTGCTTCGAAGATTGTTAAATTATTGTAGTGTAAATTAGTCAACGATTGTCGAGCGGTTTTCATCAGTCTATCTGTTTCGTAGTCTCGTTTCAGAGATGATGGCTGATGAATGCCTTTTTCTTTCTTTTTTTTTTTTTTTTATATAAAAAAAATCTTTTTTAAAGCTTCAAATTGTTTCCACCCATGTGAATGATCGCCAGATCTGAAGTGTACAAGTATATAACTTTTTGTTTTTTGTTTTTTTCCATACTCATAAATATTGCTTCTCTTTCTCGTCTTCTCTTCGTGGTGCACTTCTCATAGTCTGGTAGCGCTACTCACAGTGAAAGGGCATATTCTTTGCAGCGTTTTGGGTTGGACTTGGCATGATGGTGAGACGTTCAAAGGTCACTATCACACAGACGCTGGCCATGAAACCTTCTTGGTCTAGAGGTGTTCGCTCCTGATGGATGCTTTTGAATTTCTGGAAGAGATGAAGCGTTTTTCATAGCTGCTCTAAGATTTTACGGAGAGAAAGATTTTAAGAATAAATTTCGATGTTTTTGGTGTGATGTGTGTTTTGGTTTTTTATTGTTTGAAGGTGTTTTTAAAGAGCATGGAGTGGACTGCGTTTGTTTCTTTTCTTTTTAGTATTTTTAATATTAGCTTATTTAGTTGACTTCAACGGCGTGAGCAGCTGCTTATACGCGCCTTTGGGGAATTCGGCTGGGGCTGTAAGCACGCTTAGCTTACCTATTAGGACCCTGTTACCTTTACGCATTACGGGCTTACCTTACCTGTTACCTTACCTTTAACCTTAGCCATACTGCTATCTCAAACTTAAAAAAAAAAAAAAAAAAACCTGATTCAGAAAGAAGAAAGGATGCGTGTCTGGGCATTTCGTTGATGGTGAAGTCATTGTGTGGTGTGTGTGGACTAAGCGGTGGGTGATGGGCCAAAAAACGCCTTGTGTTTCATTTTCGGACTGATCGAGGCCTACACCATATCTTCCATGCATCAGATCTCGCCTAGTCACAATCATGGGGTCAGCTCTGCAACCTCTGGCAGCCGTCTGGGGGGTTTGGTGCTGGGTTTGTGTGGTGTTTGGGGTAAAGGGGGTGAGTGTCGCGTGTGGGTCATTGTGAGGAGGGGGGATCGGATGTCGGGGGGTGAGGTGTATGTTCAGATTGAGGCTGAGTCGCGTGGTGCTTTTGTGTGTTGGTCGTGGTGTGTCTAGTCTCCACATGTTTCCACACTCAGTACACAAGCACGCACACGAACACATGCGTGGTCACCGGCAGCGTACCGGCAACGCATTACACCGCATCCACACACACGCACTCACGCCGAGAACAGCACCCATCCTCATGGACACACACACACTAACTTCATAGCGTACAAACTCCGTCGACGCACACTCACTCACGACTTATGCACGACTTAGGACTACACCCTCCCTGCGCGCTCGTTCGTCACTGTTCACACATATACCCACATCGCGCTCGTTTACTTTCTTCACACAAATTCACCACACACACATCAGCACACATCACACACAGTCACATCCACTCCACACACAGCCTCCACTTAACGCTCATCGCACCTACAGGCACACGCACCTAATAGAAAAGATTCACGAAGCGTATAGCTGTCACGCTCCTCACAGTCTTCATCAGCTCAGGGGACCTAACTCTCCTCCTCTTCGGCTGTGGGTGCTGCTCCGGCCACCGCACTCCCGCACGCACCCACCCGCGTCCCCCACTCAAGTACTCACAACCAGCCGTCCTTACAGGGGTGGGCGAACCTGACGAAGGCGCGGGCAGAGTGCGATGCTTACGGAAGCCGATGGAAATCGAGGCCGGCAGTGTTCAAATTTGCAACATCATAGCAGGGCACAAGGACGTGGTCTCGCTCTGGCATTCAAGAAGCTGAAGCGGCTGGCCTTCGTGGGCACCCTCGTTTTGCAACAACTAACTACCCCCCGGTGCCTTGGAGCAGGCCCGCTGTGGGAAGTGGACCGTGGGCTCGACAAGGAGGAACCACGCGAAGAAAAGAGTGAGTGGGTGAAGGGTGGGGTGGAGGTGAGGGATTCAGGGAGGTGGTGTGAGGTTGGGTGTGTGTGTGTGTGTGTGTGTTTGGTGTGTGTGTGTGTGTGTTTGTGAGTGAATGGGTGCGGGCTAACAAGTTCTTAGTAGTTTGGACCATGATCCGATGCGGTCGGGAGGCTTGCTAAATGTTGGTCTTTCTTGTCCTCGTGTTTCAGGCTGGATTGTCTCTTGTCGTTCTCTCAACTACCTCATCTCACACACACACATATCTACTGACTCGTGACTGAGTAAGTGGCCGCTGTGAATTGATTCAAAGAAGAGAAAGCTAATCAAACAAATAAAAAAAAAAAAAAGCACAAAGCATAACACGCACAGCTGATGGGTACTTGCATAGTTGTCCAGGAAAGTGAGTGAGGCGGTGGATCGGTTCCTGATGAGTTGAGAGTGAGTTGCTGCCACGAGTGAGTGAATCGCACCCAGGTGTGAGTGAGTAATGGACCGCGCGGATTCTCATCGTTGAAATGGCTAGGACACTGAGGGGTGCTGCTGAATTTGCTCTGGGTTTGGGAAGGAAGGGCCAACGACTAGTAATCGGAGCCTAGGACGAGTGATGGGACCCATGGATTTCGTGGTTTGATCACCCACCGCCCCCGCATCCCCCGGCCCGAGGCCCAACCCCCCCCCCCCCCCGCTCACCCCGGTGCCCCTGCCTGCCCCTCAACCCTCCCCCCAGCCGGATTGATTGATAGCATCTGTATTGAGCGATGGAACCCCGGAGGATGTAGTGATTGACCAGGATGAGTAGTGGATCCCAGGGATTGAGTTTCGTGGAACCCGGACTGAGTGATGGACCCAGGTCTTGAGGTGTGACCCAGATATTGAGCGAATTGGACCTAAGGATTTGTTGTGGACCCAGGATTGATGACTGATCAGACCGGACTGACTGATGAGACCTGGTCAGGATTTGACTGATCAGCGCCGCGCGGGATTGACTGATTTAGAACCCGGGATGTTGACTGATGCCAGCCGCGCTGACTTCGACTGATGAGTAAGCGCTCAGGATTTCCCTGATCATAGGCGTTGATCCAGGAGAGGGACCCGGGATTTACTGATTAGAGCGCGGTTCCATATTGACTGATCAGCACGGCACCGGACGTGCGACCGGCACCGCGGATTGACTGGATGAGAGCCCGGCCAGGATTGAGTGGTGTGACTCAAGGCTGAATGAAAGATCTCGCCGATGACAGCGTGAATTATTAACGGCTCCACAGCCCCCCTAGTGGACATCGTGCATGATATTTGATGATTGGACCGTATATATTCAAGTAAATCAGACTTAGGACGATAAGTTTGACCCGTAGACCACAGGTTGCAAGAAAAGAGCTCCATAAGATTTAGTTAATGGAGCTGCTAGGATTGAGTTTGAAGTTGTTCCCCCGCTCACAGGCATGATGCATAGCATGCTGAGGGCTTGAGTGAGTGTGGGAGTGAGTGAGCTGATACCTGAGCGCGATGGTCATCGTGCTCACAGAAGGTGAGGCGGTATTGTCGTCGGATGGACATGGCGTAAACGTTTCAGGCAGCATGAGTGAGCGAGTGATTAATACGATGCAACACGCGACGGCGGCTATAGGCTGAGTATAAACATGGAAGATAAAGGAGTTGTGCATATTACTGAGTGAGCCTTGTAAAACGCAGCGGCGTTCACTTCTCGACGCTTAAGCCACAACATGAGCTTAAGACGTATAAACCAGAAGAGAGAGATGACAATGATAGGAGAGAGATGGAGTGTGGAGGTATGACTGAAAGTTCTTATGAATGATGCTCGGAAGAGAATAGTGTTCGTAGACACAGATTGGTCCGTGGGGTTTATAAATGAGATCAAGCACTTATAGTAGACGTAATGACGCGAGTCAGTGTGTTTGAGGAAATGAGAGAAAAGCCCTTATAGAGGGGACATATGACGGAGTCATAGGATGGGTTTAGAAATCATAAGAAGCAACTTTCGTATAGCTGACATATTACTGAAGTCAGTGGGTTTGAAATGTAGTTAAATGAGAAGAAGCACTTGTATAGTGGACCTATGACTGAGTCAGAAGGTGGTTTAGAATGAGAGAAGGCACTTGTAATAGACCATGATTGAGTTCGTGGGTTAGAAATGAGTAGAATGTGTCAACTTTAGTAGTAGAACACAATGATTGAGTCAGTGGGCTGGTTTTAGAAATGAGGAGAAATCAATTTTATGGTTAGCAGAGACGTATGACTGACCTGATTCCGTGGTTTAGAAATGAGACAAGCACGTAGAGGCAGGATATGACTGAGGTCAGTGGGTTTCTTAAAATGATAGAAGGGCATTTTAGCATGACACATGATTGAGTCATGGGTAAGAAAGGAATGAAGCATCTTATAGCTCGACATATGATTGTATTCATGAGGTGGGTTTAAAGAATGAACAAAGGCACCTTACTAGCAGACTCATGATTGATCAGTGGGTTTAGCAAATGAGAGAAACACTTATGCAGCAGACACAAGAAGAGCTGAGTTCAGTGGTTTTATAAATTGAGAGAAGCACTTATATCAGAAGGGGCAGCACATGACTGACATCAGTGGGGTTTAAGATATGATAGAAGGCAAAATTTTAGCAGACACATAGAGCTGGTTCAGTGGGTTTAGATAATGAGAGAGCAGCTACTTGTAGTGAGTGAGTGGACGCTTGAGTGTGGTGGGGTGGGGGTGGGGTATCCTCATTCCACATTGTTCAGGGAGCAGCGCATCCAGATCCTAACGTGTCTGTGCGGTTCGGTTTTCAGCGAACCTGCACTGGATTAACTGAGCCTTACTCGGGTCAACCGCCGCTTCGTTTCAGCATTAAGCCTGTATTCAAACACGCTGATGGGCGAGTCGGGCGCTGGTCATTCTTCCCCAGCTCGATCTAACTACTTCATCGCAGCCTGGGCTGGTGACTGGAAAAAGGTCTGCTACACAAAAAGCCAAGTAGTGGCAAGGCGCCCATGAAGGATGCAACTTTGAGACGCCTAGGTGCGGCGGGTCGGTGAGGGAGTGGAGGGGTGTTGGATTGGTGAGGTGGGGGAGGGGGTGTGGGGGGGGGGGGGGAGGAGGGGGGGGGGGGGGGGGCGGGGGCGGGGGTGGGGGGGGGGGGGGGGGAAGGGGGGGGGGGGGGGGGGGGGGGGGGGGGGGGGGGGGGGGGGGGGGGGGGGGGGGGGGGGGGGGGGGGGGGGGGGGGGGGGGGGGGGGGGGGGGGGGGGGGGGGGGGGGGGGGGGGGTGGGGGGGGCGGGAGGCGGGGGGGCCAGGCGAGCAAGGAAGGGGTGGCTTTGGCTTGGGCGGAGGGTTGGATGGGTGGAGGTCTGGATGGTGGGTGATGGTGGCTGGTTGTGGGTTCTGCTGATGGTGAGTTTGGTTCTTCTGAATGAGTGAGGAGTTAAGTTCGTCCGCGGGACTTTTTTTTTTCCTCAACGTTGTGGCTTTATATATAGAGAAACGCATGAATATGTTTGGTAAAAAAAAAAAAAAAAAAAAAAAAAAAAAAAAAACAACCTGAGGTGTATGAATGGCACCAAGATCATTATTAAATGTTTTTTGAGATACGATGAGAAAAAAACACACAAGACAGAAATGGAGAGTATAGTAGAAGATAAATGAATGGATATGGTGAGATAGTAGAGTAGAGAGGGGGGGGGGGGTGGGTGGGTTGGCGGGGAGAGGGGATGGGGTGACTCCCTTAGATGAAGAGGTGCCTGAGAGTTCAGCGCTTCGAAGTCGGAGGATAGAGGGATAGAGAGAACTGAGAGAGAGAGGAGAGGGCTAGTGTGAGAGAGAGTCATACAGGACGACGGGCAGACTCGCCCGAAAGAAAAAGATCCCGCCCGTCCCCATTCGGCCCACGCATCTGGCCTCATACCGCCTCCTCCACTACCCCCTTCGCCGGGACCATCAAACTCCAAAAAACACACAAACACCAAAACAAAACACAAAAAAACCAAAAAAAGAAAATAGAACCCAACTCTTTATGAAGAAGGTTCATGTTTAATAGATACAGTATCAACTGCCACACTGACGCCGTGTTGACGGCTGGGTCCAACAAAGTGAATCAATGGTCAAGGTCATTAACGGGTATGCATTCACAGGCGGCTGCACGGGCTCGGGGGAGGATGTGAAGTGCCAGACCCTCCACTCTGTGTTTAGTGCCGCATCCACGTACCACACAGCACACAACACCAGTCAACAACACACACATCAGACACACCACCACAACACCACACAGAGTAGATGATTCGGGGGGATGAGTGGAAGAGCGTGAGGATGGTGGTGAGTGGAGGTTGGAGTCCGAGTGTGTATTGTCCTTTCATGGATTGAAAGTCATAACCATGCAGCAAACCATAGCTAGTCATGACAAGTATCATTGGTCACCACACATTATTAACATGAATAAATACACATACACTTTGTAATCAGGCACCAAAAGCATTCATATGCAGGCAAAGCCACGCGACTTCACAACACACCCAGACACAACACACACATCAGCACGACTCGGACACAACACACACGAACCCACATGCTACACTTCACGGTGAGGTATGAGATCCCTTTTTCATTTAAAAAAAGAAAAAAAAAAATCACAATGGGAAAAAATAGGTAGTGAATTGGATCTCCGCGACTGTCGAAAAAAAAAAATGGGAGGGGGGGGGGAATTAAAGGTGAAAAAAAAACCTGGGATAGTTGGAGGACAATTAAAAAAAGAAAAAAAAAAAAATACAAAAAAACATGTGGATCAAAAAGCGGAATAAAAGAATGGAAGCCGTGAAAGGGAAGAGACGGGGGTGGTGGAGGGGGGGTTGTAGGGTGGACGTCATCACCGAGATCGACACATTATTGATCCCCCGCCAGCCGCCGTGGCGAGATGTTGGTTTACTCTCGTTCGCGAACTGCGTATCCCGGCTGGGAGGGCGTGGTTTTCAATCCCCTCAGAGTCCCATTTAGGTTTTTCTTCTTTTGTCTTCTCTTCTGCCCCGACCGCGCGGTTCCCTACTCCAGAGGTTGAGTTTGTTGCTGCGGACATCAGTTGTGGAATACTGTGACCCGACACCGTTCGAGTTTGCATTTCATCCACGCTAATGGGATCCGTGTCGTCTGAGAGTTTTGGGCTTCAAATAATTTTTCAATGGCCCAAAACAACTGGCAGGTTGCCCCTGTATCTTCTCGGGGCCTTTGTTTGGGTGTTGTAGACGCCGGGATATATCATGAAAGTTAGAGCGTAGAGTGCAGCCCTGTCCTATGTAGTCTTCTAGATGCCCCCGAAATGGAAATACGTGCACATCATCCTAATCAATCCATCTCATAATCAGGGGGGGATCCGGCTCATAAATGGCTATGCCCATTTAAACTCACACGAGTCAGCGGCATAAAAAAGTCTCAAATTAATTCTGTGGTCCGGTCTTCATTCATGGCGCCTGCTCTACATTGTGACCGGGGCGCGGCATTTTCGATGTCTCTCGCGTCTCCACGTTTGCTGTGGCCCTTTGTTGCTTTGTTGTCTTTGGGTTCCGGTCTTGGTTCCGTCGGGGTCGGGGTCACCAAAGAACTAATCGCCTAAGTCCACGGTATCGCGGGCGTCTGACTTTGGCTGGGACAGGGTGGTGGCGTGGTTGGCGCCCGGCCCGCCGTGGTGAGATCTCACTCACCGGCCGGCTCCCTGGCTCCCGACTAAGCCAAATTTTTTATTGTCGTCCCATAGGGTGGCTTAGTTAGGTGGTGTCCTGGCGTATGTTATAGTCAGAATGCATAACATAGCGCCATCTGAACACACCACCGACGTTTGCCTGTCCGTTGGGCAATCAGTGCAGTTTGTCTCCGCTTTCGTGGTGGCTTGTGTCCTTGTCGGGCTGCTTGACCACTTGACTCTGCTTCCCTAGTGGATTGCCGGCGGGTGCCAGGGGCTGTGGCGGGGCCCGACCGGTATGTGGCCATGGAGCATAGGGTGGTGGAATGAGGCGGCGTGGGTGCACTCTGCCTCTTTAGGTGGCGCTGCAAAGGTTAGGCAAAATGCAAATTAAAAAAATTAATAATAAGTAACATTGATACTTCCCCATTAAAACATTTAGCAGTTACAACACCGCAATCATGTTCTGTTACACTTGTTGGGTGGTTTGTGGGGGGTTATCCATTCACATATAAATCTTATATGATTTTTTTTTTTTTTTTGAGAAATCTTCATATAGTAAGTGTCTAGCGGGGGAGGCGGGGCGCAGAGCGGGGGGGGGG
>JADBJO010028832.1:10000-15000 GCA_016801955.1 Conus betulinus | reverse complement strand
TTTCGCAAGTGTCTTTGCCAATGAAGATACAAACAACATACCTCGTTTCATTGAATGTGGTAAATCTAATGGAATTTCACTTACAGATATGATATTTACTCCAGCTGCAGTAGGGAAGAAGTTCTTTGAATTGAATCAATCTAAAGTGCAGGGACCTGATTTTAATACCACCTAAAGTCATCAAAGAAGTAAGTAAGGAGCTAGCTGTACCACTCAGTAAGATTTATAATAAATCATTAGAGGCAGGAAAATTACCTTTCGATTGGAAATCGGCAGAAGATACTGCTATTTAAAAAAAAGATGGTCAAAATCTGAGCCAGGCAACTATTGTCCAGTAAATGTAACCTGTATTGCGTGCAAAGTGCTCTAGAATCCATCATAAGAGATGTCATAGTATCTCACTTCACTGATAATAAATTGTTTACAGTATGCCAACATGGCTTTCGTAAGGGAAAAAAAAAAAGGTCTTGCGTATCACAAACTACTTGAAGTTATGGAAGATCTAGTTACCATGCTAGAGAATAAGTACCCTGTTGATATAATTTACCTTGATTTCCGAAAAGCTTTTGATACGGTTCCGCATGAGAGATTATTGAAAAAAAAAATGGAAGCATAGGCAAGTAGGTAAACTGGACTAGAGATTTTTTGTCAAATAGAAAACAAAGATTAAGTGGTGTGGGTATGTTGACAGAGAAAGATGTTTATGAGTGGTATTCCCCAAGGAGCATTTTAGGACCTGTTCTGTTTTACTATTTTTATAAAGGACCTTCCAGATGAGGTGAAATAGCTTTTTGTAACATTTTTGCTGATGATACAAAAAGTATGACAAATCAGACAACTATAATAGTTTGCAAGAAATTTAAATTGCCTCCAAAACTGGTCAGAGAAGTGGAAATCTATACTTTAATGTTGAAAAATGTAAAGTTTTGCATGTTGGCACAAAACAATCCAGAACATGAATACGGCATGAACATGGATGGTGGAACTAGGCTGGTGCAGAAATGTGAGGAAGAAAGGATCTGGGTGTAATCTTTGATAAAGATTTACTTTTTGATATTCACATTCAAAAGTGTATAAATAAAGCAAACAAAATGATTGGATTAATAAAAAAAAAAAAGTTTTATTTACCTAAACAAAGAAACATTTTAAAAATTATATAAAGCTATGGTTAGACGCGCATCTTGAATATGGCAATACAATCTGGTACCCCACACTTGAAAAGACAATCAATAGCAATCGAAAGAGTACAGAGAAGAGCTACTAAAATCTAGCAAGAATGTACAAACATGTCTTATACAGATAGATTAAATTACTTAAATTTGCGCTCTTTAAAGGTAGACGTATTAGAGGGGATTTGGGTTGGAGTTTTCAAAATATTTTACCAGCAAATGGATATACAGTGGGACTATTTTTTGAAGCTGCTAAAACAGATAGAACAAAAAATTTGGAAGGCAAGATGTTAAGCAGTTTTCATACTGATATGGGGAGATTCCACGTTCAGTAACAGAGTTATTTTCTAACTGGAACAATTTGCCAATTGCACTTAAATTGGCTAATAATACTTATGTTTTTTTTTTTAAGAATTTTTCTGGATGAAGACTTGTGATTTAAAGTACAGTTTACAAGCTTTGACGAATAAGTAGGAAATTTATATTGCATGCATTTCAACCCTGTTATAAAAGCAATTAATATGGGGGGACATTGAAAGGCGGCCTATGTATAAATTACATCCCTGCAACCACCACCACTACTACTACTACTACTACTACTACTAAATGTCAGACACACTCACCAATCAAGTTCAGAGGTAGGAGACACAAAACGAGACATACGGGCAAATATAAGGGCATTTCAACACTTAGACGAAACACATGAATGCATGGCAGGCATACTAGCACATATGAGGATGAAATGGACAAACTAGAAGGATTTTTTCCCCCCGTAGGAACAACCTAAAGTCCTACGGGTTAAAAGAAGGAGACGAAGGGAGTGGACCTGGGAAATGTGAGGACATTGTCAAAGGGGTACTGGAAAAGTACATGAAGGAGGAGGACTGGACGGCAGATGCAGTAGAACGGGCTCACAGACTGGGAAGGTATAACCCATCACACAAACGCCCTAGGCCTGTGATAGCCAAAATGTTTACGATAAGGGGACGCCATGCGGGTACTGAGGAACCGGGAGGCCGGGGAAACTATGAAAGCAGATGGGATTACGGTGAGCCAGGACCGGATGAGACGCCAAGACAGGACAATTACGCGAGCTGAGGGAGACAGGCAAGTCCGGCTACTTCATCATAGGGAAGTTGTACGCAAGGGAGCAGCCCAATCCACCAGCAGAGTGGACCTTCAGATATGACGCAGGAACGGGCATGGGTACGCCACAGCAAGGCATCAAGAGACGAATAGACAATCGTGGCACAGAGGAAGAGTTGTCTTACAGTCACGAAGATGGAGCAACAGAGGCTATGACGGAAGGATGGAACGTGAAAGTGTGGGACTGGAGAGAGAGAGAGAGAGAGAGAGAGAGAGAGAGAGCGAGAGAGAGAGAACAGACAGACAGACAGACAGACAGACTGAGGAGAGAGCAAACGGAGAGGGAAAGGGTAAATGAGTTGAGAAGAGAGAAAGAGTTTGAATGAAGAAAGGAAGAGACAAAGAAAGAAAGCAACTGAGCAGGTTAAAAAGATGATTAGCGCCAGCAGGAGTGACAGTGGGGACGCAAGTGTGAGAGAGAGAGAGAGAGAGAGAGAGAGAGAGATGCAGAAGATGGGAGTGTATGTGAGAGTGAAAATCTAATGGCATGGGGGGTGGGCGGGGGAGACAGGAGAAGGAGAGAGAGGAGGGAGATCAGGGTTTGATTGGGACACGGTACTGGAACCTATGCGGAACAAAAAAAAAAAAAAAAAAAAAAAAAAAACAGAGAGATAGAGCAGAGGTATTGGAGAGGTGCCAGTGGCAGAGGAGGAAAAGGAGAGGGGAAATGGGAGAGGGGGTGTGTCTGAGGAAAGCAGAAAATGAAGGTATGAATGAAACACACGATACAGAAACATGTGTCCCCGTTCAGACAATAACCATGTGCTGACACAGGTCACGGCACACACATTCGAAAACCAAAACAAACCCAGGACCAATCAGAGTCCTTCTGAGACCCACCGGGGTCAATGTCTGGCGCAGATGCAGCGCGCGCGTGGCGGCGGACGAGGCGGCATTTGACACAACACCATACCCGCGGCGCGACAAACAAGCGGTCACATGTAATTACTCATGCACACTGGAACTAACTGAACAATTATTTGCACAAGGTCAAGACAGAGTAGCCTAGTAGAGGGGGAAAGGGAGAGGCAGGATGGGAAGGGGGGAGGGGGGGGGGGGGGTGGGGTTGGACGGAGCGGATGCGCCGAACGTCAGGGCGCCCGGCTCGCGGCAAACAACTCTGGACGAAACAGTGCGGATCCACTTCAGTAGTACAGTGTTGACGGACAGCGAGGAGGGGGCAGAGCTGATGGGGAGAGGGAGAGAAGGGAGGACAACGCAAAACATACAAAGCTTTACGTTCACACACACCAGTAGCACGAAGGCACCCAGTAAAACAACCAGTAGCACACGCACGAATCCAACTACGAAGGAAAGAAAAAGTAAGAAATGGGGGGGTAGGCCATGGCTGTACACAGGGACCACAGACTACACGAACTCAAGATAACAATGAAAAGACACCAGAACACGACACGAGTGTGGGTACCAGAGAGGGAGAGAGTGGAAATGAAAGAAGAAAGGAGACGAGAGTGGAAAAAGAAACCTATCCTTTGCATTTTGGAATGTGGGGGGATTAATAGATAAATTAATGGAACCAGACTTTTTTAGAATGCATCACATCTTTTGATCTGTGCTCTTTAACAGAAACATTTACTTCTAATTTTTTTTTCGATTTCGAATTAAAATTCCAGGACTTTTTTGCAGTCATATTGTTCAGCAGTCAAATTTACTGATAAATACTGACATGGAAAATGTACTCTGTGTGAAGTTAATGAAAAGTCTATTGCATTGTGAAAAGGGCATTTTGTTTTTAGGTACATATGTACATCCGGTAGATAGCACATATTATTCTGACAAAGATTACTCATGCACACTGGAACTAACTGAACAATTATTTGCACTAACAGAACAAGGAATAACTTCCATTACATCATTGGAGGAGATCTCAATCCTCGTATTGGGGAATGGAGCTTGAGTATCGATGATGAAAAATGAGATTACGGGAAGAGAGCAGGACGTGTATGCACGTAGGTCTAAAGATCCCTATACAAATGGTTTTGGCAAGAAACTAATCGAATTCTGTATAACGTTTAATGTAACTCCACTAAATGGGAAAGTTCGACGATGCATACACGTTTTACTCCGAAAGGGTAATAGTATTATAGATTACTATATATATTCTGTTGAATTGTCAGAAAATGTGACCAAGTGTCAGATAGTAGAGAGAATTGAAGCTCAGCACATGCCTGTCCTGATGGAATTTCAAAGCACACTATCTAGTGCACAAGAGAACAGGGGCAAGAAATCTTACGTGAAGAAACCAAAGTGGGATCCCACAAAACAACAACAGTATGTCCAGTTCATTGAACTGGAAGAGGCAAAACAAACAACAGAGCAAATAACAGAAGAAATAGAAAGAGATGTAGATACGAGTATAGGCAGATTCAATAAGCTATTAAAAGAGGCCGGGAAAGACATGTATAAAACCAATAGGTATAGGAGGAAAATATAAGACTACAAACAGCTGGTATGATAAAAAAAAAAATCAAAAAGAAAGAAGCAAAACAAGCGCTCAATAGACTGACACGAACGAACAAGGACAAAAACCCAACCATTTATGAAGAAAGGAGACTGTCATACAGAAGAAAAGAGCAGTATACAAAGAAAACAATAAGAGAAAAGAAAAAAAGTACAAAAAGCATACATACAACACACTAGTACAAAATCGCAAGGACAGCCAATTGC
>JADBJO010028832.1:0-5000 GCA_016801955.1 Conus betulinus | reverse complement strand
AATGTGGAAACGTATCAGAAAGCAAAAAAAAAAAAAAAAAGAAAAAAGAAAAAAAAAAAAAAAAAGAGAAAGAAAAAAATGAAGAAAAAGAAGAGAGATGTCAAGTAGAAGAAAAGGAAGATGGTATTTTTTTTTATTACCAACCTTCAGCTGTTCACAGTTTAGGCTAAAATGGTTATATTACAAAATATGAAAAAAATGCCTTGGTACTAAGGATATCTGCATGATGACCGTGTGTTTGCGTGCTTTCGACTTTTCAACTGGTGTTTTCTCCATTTATGAAAAGCATGGAAAGTGTCTGACACAGGAAAAAGGACATTGTTACTTAAAAAGTTGACTATTTTTTTAATTGTGCAACAAAGCACAAAAGGTCAAAATATGTTTACAGCATGGGGTATGTCAAAATGAGAATGACTTTACAGTACTCACAGCTGCATGAACTCGCTGAAATGTGGGAACACTGCAGGCATCAACATCCCTGAGACACTCTCAAATCATGGCGGAAATGCAGTCATTGATATCCAGACTGCCATCTGCAACAAAATCCAGTACACTGGGGAGTAGCCTATGCCACAGACTCGGTCACTTATCATTAACCCTCCAAGGACAGAAAATCTCCAACACTGCAAGAACTACCACATTGCAAGCTTCATCAGCCATTCCAGTAGAATAATGCTTAAAATGATTCTAAATATTTTGTAACCGCCAGCAGATATCATCATCGCTGTAGGACTGACTATATTAATTAAAAGCGCATTATTGATTTTTTTTTTTTTTTACCTATTTACCTTTGAAAAAAAATCTTCCAGCACCAGACGTGTCATGTCCTCATCGAGTTCAAGAAGGCATTCAATGGAATCTGGCGGGAGGTGGTGTGGGCACAATAAAGACAATTTATCGTCAGGTGGAAGCTTATCAACGCCTTTTCACAAACGGTACTCAAAACTGACTAGTGCGCACTGTAAAGGGTGGTATTGGAAATAGTAGTTCTATATTCCACTTGGAATTGGTCAGGGCTGCCTTAGGCCTCCCTCACTGTTTTAACATACTCCTGGAACGCATTATGACTGCGGCACATGAAGATCATGTGAGCACAGTTAGATTGGAAGGAACATCAAAAGAATTATCATGGCATGTAACTCAGCGTCAAGAAGACTAACTGTCTATGGCCAGATAGCCAGAAGCTAGAATCTGTTCAACAGTTTACTTATCCAGGATCCATCCATTGCAGTAGTGGATCTAAATCAGAAATCTTCTCACTGGCCAAAAGGACAGCCACAGCACTGTGCAAATTAAATGTGTATGGAAGAACAAGTACATCTTCATCAAACATAAGATAAAGCTTTTACGTACACTGATATATTTGATCTTCCTGTACAAGGCATGGCCTCTCACATTGGGTCTAGAGAGAAGAATCCAAGCCATGGAAATGCGATGTTACCACAACATACTAAACATCAAATACACCGGTCACAGCATTAATCAGCGAGAGCATCAAACCATCGACAGCACACGGGATGGTGTGAAGATCTACTGACATTAGTCAGGAAAAGGGCGCTATGCTGGAATAGCCATGTAACAAAACCCGGTGCTCTTTGCAAAAAGTATCCTCCAAGGAACTGTTGAAGGAGAGAAGTGGAAGGGAAAACAAAAAAAAAAAATGGATTGACCAATTTACAAAGTGGATGGGTGTTACGGATGCATTAATGCGTGTGTCTGTTTGTCTGACTCACAGAAATTCGGATGCGTGTACGATTTTTTTTATTTCACACACACACACCATTCGAAACATGGACAGCCAGGCAACAAGCCAACGTTTTCTTTTTTTTATGCTGCCTGAGCCATCAAAACACAAATACACAAAAACACAGCAATATACAGAAGAATAACGTACACCGTAACCTTAGGCATGCAATTCATCATATATATATATATATATATATATATATATATATATATATATATATATATATATATATATATATATATATATATTAATACTTTCTTTTGGCCCACGACCGGCTGAACACAACAGTTCTCAGACGTCGCAAGTCTCTCGTGAAACACGCTGTAGAAGAAGCCCTTTCCTTGGACTCACATAGCGACGGCTCCAACACAAGAGCTGTGGCTCACACACACACACACACACACACACACACACACACAATATGTTGACACCACAAAGCGACAGCCGTTGTACAACAGAAGCGATGGCTCTGGTACGACTGGCCCAACAGGTCGCTGGTTCAAATACCTCAAGAGCGGCGGCGGCTCGGCAGCAAGCGGCGGCTCTGGCACAACTGGCACGTCGAATTACTGTCGAATCACACGTCGACCTCTCCACACCTTCAGCAGGGTAGAGACAGGGGTTGACTTGGCTACGCACCAGACCCGGGCACAGTGGCGAGTCGGGTTACTGCCGACTCCCATGTCGAGCTTTCCACACCCTCAAACAGGGAGGAGACAGGGGTAGACTCAGGCTACGCCCAGACCCTCTCGCAGTGGCAGCCAGTTCCTGGTAACACCAGGACAGCGAATTTATCTAAGGGAATACGCTCAGTCCCCCTAGCAGTGGCAGCCAGTTCCCGGTCACACCAGGACAGCGAATTTACCTGGGGGAATGATAACTGACTGCCACAGCAACTCGTTCAGGAGTCCCTCTTCAGCCACTAGGAAGTTGCACTGCCGGAACTGCTGTAGAGACTGCCTGATCGTTTCAGCTCACCTGGCTTATACAGAGCGCAGGTGAGCAGCAGTCAGGTAAACAAATCAACCAGTTTTCTGGTAAACATGTTCCGGCCAACGCGGTTGTAAAAGTTTTGTCACTGGAAAAAACCAGTCCGTCACAATGGGGAAAAACATCTGCAGAGACCAGGACACTGGCACACACCAGACAGAACTTAGGAAACTGGTGATTTGTTTCTTCAGTAGTGTATCCCGACGACTCCCCGTGAGTTAAGGGTTAAAAGAAGAGAAGAAGAAGAAGAAGAAGAAGAAGGAGGAGGAGGAGGAGGAGAAGGAGGAGGAGGAGGAGGAGGAAGAAAGAAGAAGAAGAATATGATGATGATGATGATGATGATGATGATGATGATTACAACAACAACAACAACAACAACAACAACAACAACAACAGCAACAACAACAAGAAAAAACTGAAACGAGAAGAAGAAGAATTTTTTTTTCTTGGCGTCAATGCATTGTTGACAAAGAAAGAAGACCTGCAGTGCAAACTAACCAACTGGACGTTAAATTGTGTGTGTGTGTGTGTGTGTGGTGTGTGTGTGTGTGTGTGTGTGTGTGTAGACTTTAGGCCTACTATTGTTGCATTGTTGTTGTTGTTGTTTTAGCAGTTTTTGTTTTAGTTTTTTTACTTCACAAAAGATTAAGAATACAATGTATAGAATCATAAACGTCTGATGTAAAATGAGAAAAAAATGAAATCATTTAGAAGCATTAAAAAGAGGAGGTGGTATATCTCATTCCAAGTCAGCCCGTCTTGCATTTTCAAAAGGTTGTTTTAATGATATCGCTCACCATACAGAAAGCAGAAATAGTGCATCTATAATTCATTTTGGGAAGGTACCCATGTTGTCTGTGTCATGACAGTTATATGTACCACATGTTCCATCAACCGTAATTAGGGAATGGCGCCTGCACACAGAAGTTAATGGAACCCATGTCAGTTGAGGTTACAGACAAGAAACAATTACAAAACACTAGCCTTTCCCTTATGTGCTTTTTAACCTCCTCCCCACTATCAATGTTTTTTTTTTTCTTTTTACCCCATAAAATTGTTACATACTCTTTTTCATATTCCGTTGCTTGTGTCAATATGATATTACAATACACATCACCTACCTGCAAACCAAACACAGGGGAACGTGTTAGATGGGCCACTAGATTCCGAAAAACAGCCTTAAGAGAAGTGTTAGCACCTGTTCCGTTCCACATGATTGAAGCCCTGAAGCAGATCAGTGCCAGTATTAGAGGCGATGCTGGCAACCCTCTTCAAATTTAAGAGATCTACTTTTGTTAATGGGGAACTGCTACATAACAAATGTGTCATGTTGACCCTAGGTCATTATCGACATCCACAATAATGATGTAATACCACACCTTCACCTCTGATGTTACATGCAAATGCGTCCTGGCAGACAAAGATGAACACCCCTCTTTTGCATGATGGAAAGTGACTTGATGTGGTCTATTTCTGTTCGTTTTAACCTATTCTCTTTGCTCTGTATTTCGTGCCACCTCCCTGAGGATGTCGCTTTCTGTGGGGATGGCAATGTTTATGTTGGCATTAAAGGATGAAAAGTAACAGAAAAGGTACCAAAGGCGGTTTCAGTTCTGAAATGATTTCAAACTCTTTTCTTCTTCATTTTCGTACATGGTGAAACACAAATGTATAACACTTTGTCTTTAAAGGTTCGACGTCGTTCTCATTTTCATTCAAAACGACGTGATAGGCTTCTCAGTAGGCAGGCTTTGTCACATCTTGCTGCCGGCCTTTAGTCTCATAACAAATAGGTACATTATTGATTTATATACTCGATTGATTGATTCATTCATTCATTCATTGACTTGTACCTTTCATTCTTCTTATGTTTACTAAAAGGCTTGTATATATCAGATGTGCAGGCATGCTTAATGCGGATACGAGGTACGGATATCCAAATGAACCGAATATGCAAAATAGATCTGAATATCCCAATTTTACTGGAACTTGATGATGTTCACGCTCCTCTATATGACTGCTAGTGACTACCACCCAATCAGACTAAGTGTATCAGGTCCTTCTGGTCAGCAAATAGTTCCAGATATACTGACAAAACATGTGAAGGATCGAACGTTGCTTATAGAGGAGGGCATCCTACATGTTACAAGACCATTTACAGGTTGGCGTATCGCGAACAACACCATGGAATCCGTTTCATTTACACCATGCTTCAGGTGACATGTTTTCTTTACTCGTCTGATCTATGGTAACTTCAGTGTTT
>JADBJO010028831.1:17500-19692 GCA_016801955.1 Conus betulinus | reverse complement strand
CCGGAAAACCACAGAATTCTGGTCGTGGTGTGTTGTCTATTGGACGCAAGCAGACAGACACAATCAGCCGTGTCTCCCTGAGGAGTCCGATCCAGCGGACGCGAAAGGCCTCGGAGCAGGCGCACCCCATATAGATCTGTCTTCGGAGGGATTGCGATAGTTTCCGATGCAGCTAGTGAAGGGGTTTCATATTTATGATATACATTTTCCCCTTTACTTATCTTCATAAAAAGATTTTTGTTTTCCCCTCCTCAATTTCTAATCTTTGCCAAATCAATTACTATAAGATGGAAGTAATTGTTAACCTTGCACTTGGTTTCCCACAAACTTAATTGTTCAGCATTATATATACGATATATATATATTATAGATATAAAATTTTGAAAATTTTGGAAATCTTTTTTAGTGTCTGTTGTGGTTTTTAAACTCTCGTTTGTATATTTATAATATATATATATATATATATATATAGAGAGAGAGAGAGGAGAGAGAGATGAGAGAAGAGAGAGAGGAGAGAGAGAGAGATTTTTTTCACAAAAATTCGTTGTCTTTTCAACCTTCATATCAAGTCCTTTATTCTGTTTGTACGAGTCCTCATTTACCTCTGCTATTCGACAACACCCTTCCAAACTCCTCTCACTCCCACCCCCACCCCCACTGCGCCCCCCCCCCCCCCCCACCACCCCCCCCACCCCCCCCCCCCCCCCCCCACCCCCCCGCTCAAGGTCTTGATTCCACCCACCTCTCCCCTTTGCCACACCACACCCCCCCCCCCCCCCCTTTCGCCTTGACACCCTCCTCCGACTTGCAAGCTGTTCCTACGCCATTGCTAATTATTCGTGTTTTTTTTTTTTTTTATTCGTTGTTGTTTGTTGTTTTTTTTCATGAGGACATGATAACTGTTTTCATAGTGATGGACGTATGACCACCATGAAAGAAAAGAAATGAGAGCGAGAGAGAGGAGACAGAGATGAGAGAGAGAGAGAGAGAGAGAGAGAGTAAAAAAGCATTATGATGATCGTGGTCTTTAAGTTGTTGTACTGTAAAAAAAAAAAAAAACGAAGAAAAGAAAGAAAGAAAAAAACAACCGTCATCGTGGTTTGTCTTGGAGGGGAAAAATTACATTTTCTCTTCTCAAAACAAACAAACAAACAAACACAACAATAATATACACGTATAAATAAAATAGATAAATACATGATTGACTGACAAAAAAAATAGATAAATAGATAAGCAAAAAAAAAACAAAAAAAAAAAAAAAATAGATACATAAATTGTAGAAGTCGGCTTTTGATTCTATTGAAGTTCCTGTAGCAGCATGAGGAGAGAGAGCGAGAGAGAGAGGAGGAGAGAGAGAGAGAGAGAGAGAGAGAGAGAGAGAGAGAGAGAGAGAGGAGAGAGAGAGAGGAGAGGGGTGGGAGAGGAGGTAAAGTGGGTCAAGACTGAAGATGGTGCATGGAAGGAAAGGGGAGAGAATGAGGGAGAGGAGATGCAAAGAGGGGGGGGGGGGGGGGGGGGGGGAGCAGAGGGGAGGGAGGAGGAGGAGGAGAAGAAGGATGAAAGGATGCGAACAGGAGGTCATCATCAAACCATCTGTTCTTCATCAATGAGCGGCGCAAGCAAGCCACTAGGTACACTTAGGGCACGCAAGCGCGCACGCGCGAGGGCGCGCGAGGGGCACTCGCACTCACAGCCCCCCCCCACCCCCCCCTTACCCCCTCTCTCTCTCTCTCTGGTGCCGAAGTCACAGTTTGTCGGCCACACAACCCAGCCCCAAACCCCAACCCTCACCCCTACCCCCAACCCCAAGCCCTACTCTTTCTACTCTCCCTTCTATCTCTTGAACTCTGCTGTGTATAGATTCACGTGAACCCTATCGTTTCCCTCTAATACTGTACTTTTCCAACTTCAGTCGGCCGCTGGCCTGCGCTGCGTTGCGTGCGAGGTCGACACCTATATGTGAAGTCAGTGGAAGAGAGACGCCAACAAGTTGCTCTTCGCTCTTTTCTCTGTGACGTTCGGCCCGTAGCAGAAGTAGTAGTAGCAGTGGTGTGAGGAGGTGGGGGAGAGGGGTGGGGGTAGTGTTACGGAGCCTGGTTGCTTTTTCTTGTTCTTGCTTTTTTTTTTGTTCTTGTGAAATTATTTCCGTTTCTTTTTTTTCTTTTTTTTTTTTTTTTTTTTTTTTTTTTTTT
>JADBJO010028831.1:10000-12500 GCA_016801955.1 Conus betulinus | reverse complement strand
GAATGTAGTGCTGTATGTATGTAAGTATGTATGTGTGTCTGTATATAGCTCATGTCGTGTGATATGTCTATCTCCTATAATTATATATATATCGAGATATATATATATATACTATATAAATCGTTTATTGATTCTAAATCTATTGACACCAATTCCATGTATTACAGGACCATTTCTCTATACCTTTCATACCGCTATTTACCCTAGACACCCCCCAATTACTTCTTAACCTCAACCCCAATACCAAAAGCCCCAAAACAAAAACACTACATCACACACACCACAAACACAAACACAACGTATACTCTTGTATCGTACAATATCTACTATCTTATACTTATTGTG
Organism: Conus betulinus; assembly: GCA_016801955.1. Taxonomy (NCBI): domain Eukaryota; kingdom Metazoa; phylum Mollusca; class Gastropoda; order Neogastropoda; family Conidae; genus Conus; species Conus betulinus. The sequence continues at coordinate 12,155 of JADBJO010028831.1, read as the reverse complement.
TCTGTGTCTGTTCTACTCTATCTACATTCTCTCTTCTCTCTCCTCCGCTCTTCTATATTATCATCGCATGTCTGATCTATGTCCGTAATTAGACGTCTGCTCATTGATTGTTCATCTGATATGGTCTGTTCTGTATTTGACTCAATGTCTGTAATTTACTCGCTCTATCTATCTAGACTTCTCCTTCTCTCTCCTTCTTCCCCCCAAACACAACAATCTCCTCCTTCTCTCTTTCATTCGCTTGCCCCAGCTGTTCATCAACGTCGTCATTCATTTTTTGTGGTTTCTTCACATAAGAAGGGACATGAGTGGCAACCAATTGAACCAAACTGAAAGTAAAACTACAAAATCCAGTACCAAAGTAGTAGAGCTAGACGGGAACAAGTATCTTTCGGTGCAGCTCTAGGTCTGCTGTGCCTCGGTCCCCGTCGTATGCCCATCTTTCTTCTCTCTCTCTCTCTCTCTCTCTCTCTTGTCCCTCTCTTCTCTCAACACACCCACACACACACCAACAACACACACACCACAAACACACATACACACACAATCAACACACACAACCACCAACCACCACACACCACACACACACATACCAACACGTGCGCATGCCGCAACGCACGGACACACACACACACAACACACAACACCCTACACACACACCACACAAACGCACACTGCGCGCGCCGCGCGGCGCCGCCCGCGCCACACACACAACACAAACACACAACACACCACACACACACACACAAACAAACACTACACACCCCACACACCACACATACACGAAAACATCAGTACATATATCAACATGGTGTCTGGGAGAGGGTACGCACTCGCCTATCACGTATCCGTACACCACACACTTGCCACCCACAGGCACACACTCGGCATACACGCACACGTACACAAACACACACGACACGCACGCACGCCATGCAACGCACACACACCGCACACACACACACACACACACACCACACACACACCACACACACAACACCCACGCACGCACGACGACCGCGCCACCACACACCACACACCACACAACACACACCACACACACACAACACACACACACACGCACGCACGAACGCGCGCGCGCTGCGCCGACGCGCCGCACACCACACACACAAACACACACCACACACACACACCACACACACACACATTATGTAAATTCTCATTTTGGAAAATCTATATAAGGATCATCTTCAAAGTTTACAGGACGGCTCACAAGTGTCATACGTCAAAGTTAGATGGCTCATTGAACAGAACAGGGCAGCTTTTATAAAAACCAGAATGATTGAAATTATATTAGCTCGGCATACACTTGTCCATTTTTTACTGCCAGAATTTAGTTGCTATTCTAATGTCCCTAAAGTATGTTTGAAATTCTTCCATAGAAAATTGTCCCCGTCCACGTTTACTGTGCAGTTGATTCAAAGTCAGCTCTTTCTGCCTAACAGTCTTTAAATCCGAAGATTCGTTGTAAGACTATTACAGAAATTAATTACGTGACACATCGCCTATCGATGAAAAGAATGAAAGTGACTTTCTGTTGGGTGCCCCTCACATTGTGGAGTCTCAACAAAACGAGAAAGTTGATCAAGCTGCTCGGAGAGCAGCTCGCAATATTGAAGGAACGACTGCACTGAACATTCCGTTAGATCTATCAGAATGTTATGCTTTGATGAAGAAAGCGTCCTTAAAACAGTTTCGTTAGATCTATCAGAATGTTATACTTTGATTAAGAAAGCGTCCTTTAACAGTTTCAAAATATTATTGAAAGACACAGATAGTAAATGTTATCGCAATTTGTATACAACCAAATCCTGACATCGTCCCCCAAGACTCCATTACACAAATTCGAAATTCCGATATCTAGAGAGGTAGTAACCGTAATTCATAGAATAGGATTTAAATTCACTTCGAACCAAATACAGCCAAAACTGTTAACTGTGTATGTGTGGGGAAATTCTTAGTGTAAGTCACCTATTACTGGATTGACCAAGAGCAAAGAATACAGTGCACAAAGGCTGATACTAATGTTTCACATGATATAGGTCGACTCCACTGATATGACCTAAAATGTTGAAAACAGTTACGCTTTTTCTTCGTTCGTTACGCCCACGTCTGTTGCGCAGTCCAGTAGGAA
>JADBJO010028831.1:0-7500 GCA_016801955.1 Conus betulinus | reverse complement strand
CAACGACCCTTCTCAATCTGTATCTGGATATGTATGGTACAACGACCCTTCTCAATCTGTATCTGGATATATATGGGTACACGACCCTTCTCAATCTGTATCTTGATATAAATGGGTACAACGACCTTTTCTCAATCTGTATCTGGATATATATGGGGACAACGACCCTTCCCAATCTGTATCTGGATGTATATTAATACACCGACCCTTCTCAATCTTTATCTGGATATACATGGGGACAACGACCCTTCTCAATCTGTATCTGGATATATATGGGGACAACGACCTTTCTCAATCTGTATCTGGATATTATGGGGACAACGACCCTTCTCAGTCTGTATCTGGATATATATGGGGACAACGACCCTTCTCAGTCTGTATCTGGATATATATGGGGGACAACGACCCTTCTCAATCTGTATCTGGATGTATATTAATACACCGACCCTTCTCAATCTGTATCTGGATATACATGGGGACAACGATCCTTCTCAATCTGTATCTGGATATATATGGGGACAACGATCCTTCTCAATCTGTATCTGGATATCATATGGGGACAACGACCTTTCTCAATCTGTATCTGGATATATATGGGGACAACGACCTTTCTCAATCTGTATCTGGATGGATATACATGGGACAACGACCCTTCTCAATCTCTATCTGGATGTATAGTAATACACCGACCCTTCTCAATCTGTATCTGGATATACATGGGGACAACGACCCTTTTCAATCTGTATCTGGATGTATATTAATACACCGACCCTTCTCAATCTGTATCTGGATATACATGGGGACAACGACCCTTCTCAATCTGTATCTGGATGTATATTAATGGGGCACACCGACCCTTCTCAATCTGTATCTGGATATATATGGGGACAACGACCCTTCTCAATCTGATATCTGGGGGACGAACTATCTGTATGGGGATACAACGACCTTTCTCAATCTGTATCTGGATATATATGGGGACAACGACCTTTCTCAGTCTGTATCTGGATATATATGGGGACAACGACCCTTCTCAATCTGTATCTGGATATACATGGGGACAAACGACCTTTTCTCAATCTGTATCTGGATATTATGGGGACAACGACCTTTCTCAATCTGTATCTGGATATATATGGGGACAACGACCTTTCTCAGTCTGTATCTGGATATATATGGGACCAAGACCCTTCTCCTCCCTGTCCTCCTTGAACAGAGTCGATGGATCCACATGTGTTCACACTGCTGTTTGTCTGTGTGTTTGTATCTGTCTGTCTGTCTGAATCTGTCTGTCTGTCTGTCTGTCTCTCTCTCTTTTGTGCACTGTGCTGTCTCTCTCACTCCACTCACTCACGCACACACACACCACACACACACACACACACACACACCACACACACACAAACACACAACACCACCAACACACACCACAACACATGCAGAACACACACGCGCGCGAGCACGCAATTCGCACGCCACGCACGCACGGACGCACACACACAACACAAACACCACCACACACAAAAACAACACACACACACACCACACACACACAAATACACCAGAGAGGAGAGAGGAGAGACCCGAGAGAGACGAGCGAGAGAGAGAGAGAGAGCAGAAAATATGCCCAGCAAATTTTTGTTTTGTTAGAATGATAGATAGGTTATCTATACCCACATGCAGAAATCAACACGTGATTCCTCCTCTCTCTCTCCTCTCTCGTGGCTGTTCTATTTCTTTCCATCCTCTTCCTCTGTCTGGTCTGTTTCCGCTCTCTCTTATCCTCTCTCTCTCTCCTCTCTCTATATCTGAGTGTTGTCTGTGTCGTTGTTCTGTATACTTGTATCTGTCGCTGTATGTCTCTTTCTCTCTCTCTCAGTGTCTATGTTCTCTCTCTGTATCTGTTCACTGGTCTGTCCTGTTGTCTGTCGTGCCTGCTGCCTGCCTGTAGATGTCTGCACTCATCTCGCACTTTTGTCATCTCTTCGGGTTACTGGAGAAGGTGGTAAGACAGGAGACTGACCTCTGTAGAAGTTGTGTCGGCTGCATCAGCGTGTGTGTTCCGGTCTTCTCTGCCTATTCGTACACATTGAAGGCAACAAAAAAATAATGAGTCCTGCTCAGACTTTGAGGACGGTAAGTCAGCAAAAATAAATCATCTGTGTTGGAATGCTTAAATGTTCAGATCAGCGAGTTGTTCTCTCTCTCTCTTCTCTATCTAGCTCTCTCTATCTCTATCTCTGCTCTCTCTCTCTCTCTCTCTCGCTGCTCTCTGTGTGTCTTTGTCTCGTTCTCTTGCTCTCCTCTGATTTCTCGCTCTAGTGCTATCTCTCTCTCCCTCCCAACTCCCCCTCCCCCACTCTCCCCCAACTCTTCCCAAATGGTGAGTCTTTTAGTCTTCTCTCTCTCTTTTCTCAAAATGCATTTCGTCGGTTTTGCACTCTGTTGGTTGGCCTCAACCGAACAGTTGTAATAATAAGTCAGAAAACTGGCCGAATTATAGTTATCAAGCGTTGTAACGCGCGGGGCAGAGGCTCTAAACTTTGAATCTATATATGTATCGCCCGTGTTATATATATGTATTTAGTATGTACGGAAAGTTGTATGCATTTGTTTTTGCTCCCCTCTTCCAAAAGAGGGCCAGGGCCATCCACCATGGAATAAAGATTTCATTCCATTTCATTTCATTCATCTCTCTCTCTATCTCTGGCTGGTTGTCTTGTCTGTCTGTCGCGTCTGTCTGTCTGTCTGTGTTGTGCATGGCATGGTGTGTGTGTGTGGCTGGTGTGTCGTGTGTGCGTGCCTGTGCGTGTTTTCGTGCGTGCGTGCGTGCTTGCATTGCGTGTGTGTGTGTACGTGTGTGTGTGTGTGTGTGTGTGTGTGCCTTCGGGTAAAGGAAAAGTCTATTGGGGAACCTCTTGCCAGAATTTCTTAAAATTCTGTTTAGAGAAGGCGCGTTACAAGGCATGCGCCGTTCACTTAACTGGGTCGGACTGTTTTTTTTTCTTGCGTTTCTTTCTTCTCTTTCTTTTTTTTTTCATCAGGAGTGACAATGACAACTCATTCTGTATCTCTGCCTCCTCCCCACCCCCTCCCACCGTATCCTCACCTTCCCGCCCCCTCGTACTTCCTCTTATTGGCCCTCTCCCACACCTCGACCATTTTCCAAGCTTTTAAGAGAGAGAGAGAAGGGAGCGAGAGGGGAGGAAGCCGGGGAAGGGAGACCGACAGAAGGGACAGACAGAGAGAGATCTTAGCCAAGGGACAGTAGATGCCAGAGCAGGATAGAGCAGAGGACGCCAGAAATGCCCGAGCGAGATAGACAGGACACAGACAGGACAGACTAGAAGACCAGACTGACCAGAGAGAGGACGCACATAAAAACACCACACCTGAGGGAGTGGATGGGAGGCGGGGAGAGAGAGAGAGCGAGAGATGGAGAGAAAGAGAGAGCTGAGAGAGTAGAGGAGGCCGAGTAGAGGGACAGATCAAGAGGACGAGAGAGAGACAGATGGCAGCGAGACAACAATGACAGGCGTGGAGATAGATAGGAAGGGCAGAGAGAGCAGAGAGATTAGGAGAGAGAGAGGAGAGTACGGAGAGAGCGAGAGAGAGAGAGAGAGAAATCAGCAGACAGAACCAGAGCGCCGGAGTAGACCAGACAGGACAAGACAGACACCAAAGACACAGAGTGAAAGACCACAGAGAGAGAAAGAAAGGGACTCACATAGAGAGTCGAGGCATGACAGACAGACAGAGTAGACAACGGGACATAGAGATTCGAGACTAGATGAGCTCGATAGGGAGAGAGGATGAGTGCCGAGAGGGGGGGAAGATAGAGGAATGACCATGAGGAGTAAGAGAGCGGGAACGAGTGAGACAGAGAAACTAGAGGACAAGACAAGAGTAAACAGAGAGAGAGGAGAGAGATGCGAGAGAGAACCCACGAGACCGAAGACAAGCAGACAGACAGACAAGACATATATCTATCATAATATCTTATATATACTGATATTAGAGTAGGCATGGAGCTAGAGAGAGAGACGCGAGAGATGTTAGTAGACGACCGCCAGACAGACACAGACATGACGACAGACAGACCGAATGCAATGAATGAATGATGAAATGAATATGAAATGAATGCTAACTGCGTTACGGATGAGCCAAGGTGTGAATGTTCCAATCCTCTGGCACAATTGAACTCTGACTTTCTGACCACACTGTAGCGGATAGAGCGTGCAAAGAAAAGTGAAAATAACCTCTTTGCGATTGAGGGAGGGATGAGGGTCGTCGAAGGAAGGGTGGTTCCGTGGAGGACGCGAAAAATTCGGGAGGAGGGGAAAGGGAGATCTGAAGAGAGGGCGAACGGTTGGGGGGATGATGGGGGGGGGGTGGGGCGGGGCGGGGCGGAGGGAGTTATAAGAGGAGTAGAGGCAAAGTTTTGTAGGGTTTAAGCCATTCAACGAAACTGTGTCGATGGGGTAGTTGTTCAGCGGTTAGGAGGAGCTCAGCTCGAGAGACCAAGAGGGGGGGAGAGAGAGAGAGAGAGAAGAGTGAGAGAGAGAGAGAGAGAGACTCTCTACCTCTTTCCCTACACCCTTTATCCTGTCTCCTCTCTCGCTATCTCTTCTCTCTGCTTCTCTCTCTCTCTCTTATCTCGCTCTCTCTCTGTGCGTGCGTGTGCGCGGTGGGTGTGTGATGTTTTTGTTTGTGGTGTATGGTGTGTGTAAGTGAAATCCAAATAATTCCCCATATGTTTTCTTTCTTTTTCGTTCTTTTTTTGTTATGTATGTTGATAAATGTGCTTTCTCTTCACCTCGGGGCTTGTTTTAGGTGCTACGGAACCGCGTTGCAGCGGTCGCTTATTACTGGCAGCCGGCTCCCCCCGACCCCCTCCCCCCCCCCCCCCCCCCCCTCCCCCCCCCCCCTCCCCCCCCCCCCCCCCCACCCCCCCCCCCCCCCAACCCACCCGGCACCCCCCCACCCCCCCCCTCCCCCCCCCCCCACCCCCCCCCCCCCCCCCCCCACCCCCGCCCCACCATCTCCCCATACCCCCCTCTTCCCTTCCTTCTCTATCCCCACCACCCACAATTCCTCCACCACCCCGCCCTCTGCCTGTCTTTTTGTATGCCTTAGTTGTCTGTTCTGTCCGTGTTTCTGGGTCTGTCTGTCTCAATCCGTCTTACGGTCTAGTCTGTCTCTCTCACCACAACACACACACACACACACACAAACACACACCCACACACACACACACAAACCACACACGTACACACATACGTCTCTCCTCTTCTTCTCTCTCTCTCTCACATGTATACAGGTTCTCTCTCTGCTCTCCTCTTCTCTCTCCTCTCTCTCTACTCTCTATCTTATCATCTCTTCTCACACCAACCCCCACACACCACATACCCCCACACGGTTCTCTCTCTCTATATCTATCTCTCTCTCTCTCTCTCGCTCTCTCTCCCTCACACAACACCACACACACACATCTAACACACACCACACACACACACACAACACACGCACGCACACGCACGCACACGCACGCCACACACCGCACAAACCTATACACACACGTTTCTCTCTTTCTCTGTCCCACTTTCTTCCTCCATCTTCCACTGCCTCTGCTCGTTCTCTATACTCCCCCCCCAGTACCATCCCTCCACCCCCCCCCCCCCACCCCTCCCATTCTTCCCTAGCCTACCACCACTCCGACCTTCTCCACCCCCCCCCCCCCGCCCCCCGTTCCCCGCGGGTTAGTTACCTAGTTCTACAAATGACTAACCCCACCACACAACTTCCCCCACTTCCACTCTCCCCACCCCCTGCTCCCTGAATCTATGCCTGGACGGTCAGAACTGGTAGCTCCAGTATGGAACCGTCTCTGTTAAAATCAGTCAGCAGGTAGTCAAGTCATTCCCCGGGACGCTGGGGGTCGTTGGCGGGGGGGGTGGGGGGGGGGGGGGGGGGGTGGCGGGGGGGGGGGGGGAGCGGGCGGGGAGGGGGAGGGGGGGGGGACGTGATGAGGCCCAGCCGCCGTTTCTCTCCAGGCTGTCTGTTTGTAGCTGTCGTGAGGGAGATCTGGAACTGCTCTCTCTCCTATCTCTCTCTAGCTCTCTTCTAATCTCGCTCTCTCTCTCTCTCGTCTCTTCTCTCTCTCTCTTGAAGGCACACCACACACCTAAACAGCGTGCGACGAACGAAACGATGCAAAGGGAACCAAGTGACTGTGCGGTCGTGCGAAGCCAGAATCTATCTGTCGTCTGTCTGTCGTTGTCTGTCTGTATGCTCTGTCTATCTATCTATCTAGCGGTCTGTCTGTCTGTTATCTGTCTAGCTCCTGGCTCTCCTCGTCTCTCACTCTCTCGCTCTCTCTCTCCATCCGGTCCACAGAGTATCATACTCTCTCAATCTACTCTCTTCTCTCTTCCTCTCTTCTTCTCTCTCTCTCTCTCTCTCTCTTAGTCTACAGAGTATCTCGTCTCTGTCTCTATCTCTGTCTACTCTCTCTCCAATCCGTTCAACAGACGTACTCTCTCTCTCTCTATCTCTTCTCTCTCTCTCTCTCCCAACAGTTTCAACAGAGTACTAGCTCTCTCTCTCTCTCATCTTTCTCTATCTCTCTCTCAATCCGTTCCACCAGAAGTACTCTCTCTATCTCAATAGTTAAACCAGAGGTACTCTCTCCTCTCTCTTCTATATCTACTCTCTCTCTCTCTTTCAATCCGTTACACAAAGTACTATCTCTCGCTCTCTCCATCCGTCAGCAAGAGTACTCTCTCTCTCTCTCTATCTCTCTCTAGATCTCTCTCTCGCCATCCGTTTCCACAGAAGTACCTTCTCTCTATCCATCTTTTCAACAGAGTACTACTCTCTCTCTCTCCTCTCTCGATAGCCTCTCTCCCTCTCTCAATCCGGTTAAACAGAGTACTCCTCTCTTCGCTCTCTCTCTCGCTATATCTATATCTCCTCTCTCCAGCCTCGTCCAAACAGAGTAGTTACTCTCTCTCCTCTCTGCTATCTCATCTCTCTCTCTCGCTCTATCGCTCTCTCTCCATACGTACAACAGAGTATACTCCTCTCTCTCCATCCGCTTCAACCAGAGTACTCCTCCTCTCGCTCTCTCTCTCTCGCTGCTCTCTATCTCTCTGTCTCTCTCTCTCCGTCTTCATCGTTTTTCTCCCCCCTCAAACAGTTGTGTATACAGGAAAAAGTGTACAGAAAAGCAAGCTGTTCTGGTCTTTTGGTTTATAGTTCATTGTTTCTAACCAGTTCAGGGGGGAAAAAAAAAAAAAAAGAAAAAAAAAAAAAAAAAAAAAAAAAAATAAGTTAGTTGGAAACTGATATCAAAGATGTCTTCTTTATTTTTTTTTTTTTCACGACATTGTGAAATGTTAATTCAGATTAATGTCATAAAAAAGAAGAAAAATCTGTGTCGGGATTGTCTTTAATTTGTAATTTGATAGGGCTGTCTCTCTGCATCTTGGCTCTGTCTGT
>JADBJO010028830.1:15000-17500 GCA_016801955.1 Conus betulinus | reverse complement strand
ACATAATGACAAGAAAAATCACCATCACCATCAAAGACAACAAAACAATCAACATGAGCAACTATGATAATAACGACAAAAACAACTAGAAGAAGAACAAACTATCATCATCATCATCATCATTGTCGTCGTCGTCGTCATCATCATCATCATCATCATCATCATCATCATCATCAAGAAGAAGAAGAAGAAAGAATGATGACATTCAAGATACTGCGAACACATTTTCAAGCAGCAGTCTACTTTCGCTTCTCTCGCGCATCAGTAAACCAACACGTTAAGAACACCCCCCCCCCTCCCCGCTAACCTTTTCTACCCCACCCCACCCCCAAAACACCCTTCACCCCCATCTCTCGACATCCAAAGACACATAGTCAAACTGATGTGCGGTGCATCCCTTTTTATGGCCTGACCGTACCTAATCCTTGATGCCATGCCCTGTTTTGAGTGAATTAATAAACCACTGGGAGAAAGTTCAGCTGAAGAAAAAGAAAAATAAATAACGACCTGGCTTGGTACTCAAGTTCCTCACACCCAGACAACAGCGACGAACACACACAAGAGGCTTGATGAAAACAAAAACCCGATATTCATTTATTTTACAACTGTTTCCTTAAATTTATTCTGTGTACAATATATTACACAGGAAGGGTAATGCATGGTAGCTTTCCTTGAAAGCCTACGAGCCGGCCAGGTCCTTCTGCTACCAAACCCTATTGGTGGATGGCCATCGTAGCGTTCTCTAAGAGCAGGTGTAGTGGGGGGCTTGGGGAATCCCTTCTCAGGCTAAGAGGAGATTCACAGAGGCAAGACCCCGAGGTGGAGAACTTTACCTTGCAGGCAAGGGCTGTAAAAAGCGAGGGGAGTGACGAAACGGGCGCAGGATTAAGAACACACACACACACACACACACACACACACACACTGTTTCTTCAAGCTCTTCTTGCTGTTAAAGAGTCTGCGTTTTAAACGTTTTATGTAGCAATCATCACATCTGCCAGCCGTTCTTTTTTTCCCGCTGCGAGTGAGCCTCAAGAAAGCTTAGCGAACGCTTGCCTTTTCCTAGCCCTACTCACCGTTAGTGTGGGCTCGCCCTGCAAGCAGGAAATCTGGTTTATCTCGCCTTTATGAAACGCCACACTGGTTTTACGATGGTGTTATTGTCGACAGCATTGGTTGGCAGGTGGGTTCGTCCGAAGGTGGAATCATAACATGCACATGCCAGCAGTGTACACCGCCATAATGATTCGGCGTCATAGCAGTGTGTCCTCTAATGGATTGCCTCAGGACGACTTATCGTCATGACTTTGATGCTGTGATGAATAGGTCCTATGTGTGACTATGCATTGATACCAGAATGAGCGGGGTGGGAAGGAGTAGTGCGACTGAACAAGACCCCACAGATCAATCTACAAAAACAAAATAAAAGCAAACAAGCAAACAAAGACACTGTAGGAACCTCCGAATCTTCCAAAAACTAGAAAGCTTGACATCAGTTCATGTTGCTTTCAGCCCAGCCGAGGGCGAGTGGCCACATCAGGTCTATCATCGTTGAGGTCCACTTTCAACATCGATTTCACACACGCACGCGCGCGCGCACGCGCACACACACACACACACACACACACACACACACACACACACACACACACACACACACACACACACACACACACACACACACACACACACACACACACACACACACACACACACACACACACACACACACACGCATGCACGCACGCACGCACGCACGCACGCACTCACACGCACGCAAGCACGCACGCACGCACGCACGCATGCACACACACACACACACACACACACACACACACACACACACACACACACACACACACACACACACACACACACACACACACACACGTAAGTTATTAAAGCAATTTTCACAAAAAGCACGCCGGAATTTTATTCAGATCTTCCTGCCGTAATCCCTTCCATGAGATGAAAAAAGCTCATATCTTTCAGAAATTAAAAAAAAGACGTCAAAAGAATATTTGATGCTGGTTTTCATAGAGTTTGCTGGAAAGTACTTGTGTCTGACATCATTGAAGTCCCAACATTATCTAAGAGTGAGTGAGGGATACATTACATGGGTAATAGATGTGAATGATGTAAAAGAGTGGCTTGTGTGCAAACGGCACAAGATTGTTTCCTCTTTACAGCCGCTAGAGGCACATTGTAAAAAGACACAAGTGAACTGAAATACATTCAGAGGGAAACATGGTAAAAAGACAGACGATAAACGGACATACATTGAACAAGAAATACGGTAAAAAAGACAGAAGTGGACTGAAATACATTGACAACGAAACATGGTAAAAAGACAGAAGTGAACTGAAATACATTAATAAAGAAAACATGGTAAAAAGACAGAAGTAAAAACGAAACACATTGAAAAAGAAACATGGTAAAAAGACAGAAGTGGACTGAAATACATTGACAACGAAACATGGTAAAAAGACAGAAGTGAACT
>JADBJO010028830.1:0-7500 GCA_016801955.1 Conus betulinus | reverse complement strand
ACGTGAGAGGATTCTGTTCTCAGGGATATGTGCCATGATCTCTCCTGCCAAGCTGAAGCGAACTCCAAAGTGATTGTCGCAAAGATGCAGCGCCGCCCCTTCCCTCTCTCCCTTCGTCTTGTAGAGATGGATGATGTTTGCTCCCTCATTGCCCTGGAGGGATCCAGGCCCGATCTCCCCCAAAGGACTGCTTCAAGTCGTTCAGCTGGACAGTTAAGAGGGTTGACATCATCTGTGTAAATCTCAGTGAGATCTGGCATCGAGAGCGGCGTTCTCTGCGAAGAGGTCCAGCAGCATGGCTGGGTCGATCTCTTCAAGGGGATGGAGGAGGGAAGGAGGGCGTCTGGAGCTGCCCAGACTAGTAGCTGGTCCATGTTCTGAATAGTATGCTCGTCTCTTTCACTACAGGCTGTGTTCCTGTCTTTTCCCACCGGAGTTACATAATGGCGTTACTGTAATCTCGCATGAATCTAAAAAGAGAGACAGATAGATAGAGACATACATACATACACATACAAACCTACATACATACATAATACATACATACATACATACATACCATACATACATACATACATACATACATACATAATTGCATACATACATACACAGATTGAAGATAGACACATAGCTGGCTAGCTAGAAAGAAGGAAGGACAGAGATCAATAGACAGACAATGACAGATTAGAGAGATTGGTAAGTAGATAGATAGATAGACAGGCAGATGGATAGATAGAAAGATGGAGAGACAGAAAACAGGGAGATATCTATGCAGATATATAGATAGACAGACAGATCGATAGATCCATGGAGGGATAGATAGATATATAGATAGATAGATGGGTTATAGACCGAGGAGATCGATAGATAGATAGATGGATAGAGTTATAGATAGGACAGACAGACAGACAGACAGACAGGACAGATAGATAGATAGATAGATAGATAGATAGATATGATAGATAGATAGATAGATAGAATAGATAGATAGGTGGAGTGGGTGGATGGGTGGGTGGGTGAATGGAATGGATTGATGCATGGGTGGATGGATGGATGGGATGGAGAGAAAGAGAGAGGAGAGTGAGAGAGAGAGGAGATTAGAGAGAGTGAGAGAGAGGAGGGAGAGAGAGAGAGAAAGCAGGGAGAGAGAGAGAGGACGAGAGAGACGAGAGGGATGAGAGAGAGAGCTAGATAGACAGGTAGGTAGGGTAAGTAGATAGGTAAGTGAGATAATAGACAGAGAGAGACAGATAACATTGAGAGATAGCTAAAGAGATCTAGATTTGTTGGATAGATATTAAAGAGGAGAGAAAGGGGAAGGTTGGGGCAGGAGTCGGAGTTCTGGGCGGTGAGGGTGGAAGAGGAGGGGCAGAAAGCAGAAATGAAATGTGACAGACAATATCTTCATGTTCCAATCTGTACGAGGAATAATAAGTTTGTCGTTATGAAAACCGGGTTTACGTCCATAAAGTCCACTGAAAAATCTCTCTCTATCTCTTCTCTCTCTCTCTCTCTCTCTCTCTCTCTCTCTCTCTTCTCTCTCTCTCTCTCCAAAACACATCAAGAGATGAATATAAGCATGTTCTTTGATGGATATATATATATATATATATATATATAGATCTATATATATATATATATATATATATTATATATATATAGGCATGGAAGGGCAACTATGTCTCTCTCTTTCTCTCTCTGTTTCTCTCTCTCTCTCTAACACACACAACACGCGCGCGCGCGCGCGCGCCTCACACACGCACGCAGCACACGCACACACGCATGCTGATACACCACAGATAGATAGACAGATAAATAGATAGATAGACAGACAGACAGACAGACAGATAGACAGACAGCCAGATAGACAGATAGATAGATAGATAGATAGATAGATAGATAGATAGATAGATAGATAGATAGATAGATGGATCAGAAGAGACAGGTAGATGGATAGATCAACCAGCCTACATTAAACATTTATTGAAAATACGGGGTCTACAAAGATTAGAATAAATACAGAAAAGGCAGGAACCATTCTTGGGTATACCACTAATACATCCGAATAAAATAGTGTATGGTGAACCAAGAAAAAACCACGTTCATATAGATTTCTTTACAGATTTTCTGCATACTGTTTTAGACTGTTACGAATTAATCCAGAATTACGATTAATGCTTATTAATTTTGCTTATTATGTACAGATCTGGGAAGAATGGTTTGACTTCTCCAATAGGCCAAATTCTATATGAAACAAGATTTAGTGTTCTGTTGCCTCAGGAATGTGTGAAGAGCAAAAGAGTTTTATTCTAATAAAGGCTCATCGACATTTTTTTTCAGGAGTGGTACGGGGTCAATAAAAGATCGAGAGAGGGTAGGGCAGGTAAAGATCTCTCAAAACCATGTTTGAACATGAAAAGTCCATTCAAAGGATGGGATAGGTACTACGTTAGACTCGCTCTTTCACAAACAAGATCAGATGCTACTGATACTTAACAACAATGCCAAACAAGATCAGATGTGTCAGGTTTGCAAACGTAGAGTGAAAATGGACTTCCATAAAAAAAGTGGAGTGGTGTATGCAGCCCGCAACGATCTTAGAACTCGTTCGAAGGAAGGTAGATTTTTAACCATTATATGAAATTCGTTAGCGTCATAATCACATTAACAGGCATTTGCGTATCTAGATAGAGGTACAGACCGACCAAACCGACACATAAACACATCAGGGGGACACCCCCACACAGGTAACCACACGACACGACACGACACAGACACTGACCATTAACATAGAATAGAGCAGGCGGCAAATGACAAGTCAAAATTCTTGGGGGCCGGGGATACCCATATAAAACACCACAAAGCAAAACCTTAGATGCTAAAAAAAGGATCTGTTGTGATCTAACAGTTCCTTGTTAGAGGAAGAAGAAACGAAGTTAAAAGTTTGAAAACTTGATCTCCCAGCTTCCTTCTTCGTGTTCTCTTAACATAAATCCTTCATTCCGTTGCAACGAGCGCTCGCATCGGTGCGCGCTGGGGGGCGGCCACACCACACAACCACAACACAAACCCAACACACGCACACACAACACAACACACCCACACACAACAACGCCCGCATCGCACAACGCCTAGCAGCGTAGCACCCCCCCCCCCACCCCCCCCCCCCCCCCCCCCCACCCACCCCCCCCCCCCCCCCCCCCCCACCCCCCCCCCCCACCCCCCCCCCCCCACCACCCCCCCCCCCCCCCCCCCCCACCCACCCCCCCCCCCCCCCCCCCCAACTCCCCCCCCCCCCCCCACCCCCCCCAACCCACACACACACAAAAAAAAACCACACGCACACACAATTGGCATGCGCGTACATCCTGCACGAACAACATGTACGCCGAAAACGGGCGCGCGCGCGCACACACACACACAGACGACACACAACACACCACCACCACCGGAGAGCGCCGCAGCGGCACCACCACCACACCACAGCACACACACACAAACAACACACACACACGAGAGAAACACAAGCGCGCCCCGCCCAACGCGCACGCATGCTGACACGATCGCATTGCAACGCACCCGAACGCAACGAACGCACGAATGCTACCACACACATACACACACACACAACACACAAACCACACACACACAACACAAACACGCATACGCACGCACGCACCGCCAAACACCACCACCTACGTCAGCATGAAAGAACGCCGCAGTGCCTACGCCCACACACACACCCACTTCACACACCACACACACACACACACACAACCACACACACCACACCACACACACACCCACGCTAAACACATGCACCAACACACACGCGCGCGTGCACGCACGCTGACGCTCGCATGCACACACGAACGCAGCCACGCACGAACACACGAACAACACCGAAACACACACCACAACCACACCACCACACAACACACACACCACACAACACAAACACATACACAAACACACACAAAACCACAAACACACACACCACACACACACACACATTTGTGAACAAAGGAATTCAAAACAATGTTCCGTTGCCGGAAAGCGTACGGACAAAAACAGCGATGATATGGGATTTCCCTGTAATTCACAAGCATGTGATGCTGTATTCAGCCTGTAGGCTGGGTTGTGTGTGTGTGGGTGGGTGTGTGTGGTTTGTGTGGTGTGGTGGGTGTGTGGGTGTGTGTGTGTTTGTGCGCGCGCGCGGCGCCACAGTTACCTTCGCAACACACCCCACCCACACACACACACACACACGCATGCATTCACGACAAAGCACCAGGTCGACACATGCCAAGTAAGCATGCAATCTTGATGATTCTCCGGTTGTGCAGCAGACAGTAAACGTCGAAGAAAAAGCAGGATTGATGGGAGGGAAAAGGGAAAAACAAAAGAGAAGGGAAAGCGGGAGGGGGAGGTGGGGGGGTGGGTGTCAGTGGAGCAACCTTGACGGAGAGGAATGTGCTGAAGCTGGTCATCTTCATATACCGTGACACAAGAAGCCCAGAGACTTGAAGGCTTGTAATGCGAGACCAGAACAATGTGTGGTACAGCATATTAAAAAAAAAGACAGTGCCAGAGACACACTGTACTTTAAAAAAAAACGAAAGAACAAGTAAAAATGAAACGAACGCGGCAGGGATAATTTGAGAAATTGACAGGGGAAACCGAGAGCACAGCATAAAACAACATGGTAATGTCAATTGAATAGCAGATTTACAAACTGAGTAACATTCATGATCAGGAGATATACATATGTTACACTATATTAGCAAATCGCATGCGGTTTGTCTGTTGGCAGTCGTCGAATTGATTGTTGTTTATCTGTTGGTCACTTGCTGTTGTCTGGCCTGTCTCTCTCTCTTTGCCTGTCGAGCTGTCTGTCTGTCTCCGTCGGTCCTGTCTGCCTGCCAGACAGACAAACAGAGATTCGGGGGTATGATGAACGACGATGCTCACTGACTGTCCCAGACAATCACAGCATCCTGTACAGCAACGTAAATAGTCACCCACACCCCCGAATCCCTGACATTTGACAAGTACCAACACCCGGAACTATCTCGATCATTCTGGCAGCAACAAACAACAACAAACCAACCACTTCAGCATCCTGATGACGCACCACCCCAGCATTTAAGCAATAAGTGGACGGACGACTACCCACACACCGAACAACTCCGAATCATTCCTGTGACAACGAAAGTTCCCCGCGGTTTCCAATGAAGGAGTCACACGCACCACTTCCCGCCCCAAAACCAGTGACTGAAGCGTCCTGAACGCGGCTTACAATTGCCAGCTAGCGGGATTCCGTGCTGGCTGTCTGGACACGCCGTGAGGTGTATAGGCAATTGTCCCGGCTCCAAAGGAAGCTCTGGCGTCCTCCCTTTTTCTCTAGCTGGGTGTGTAAGGAAACACTTCGGGTGGGACTGATTTCCTTGTTCGTGGTGTGTTCCTCTGATTTCGGTCGGTCTGGATGTTATCACTTTGTGTTAGGACTGAATGGCGTATAATATGCGGGGGAGAGTGGTGTTAGTACTGTTCTGCTCAGATTGAGTGAGGCATTCAAAACGTTCAGAAAAATGTCCAAAAGCTGGGTTGTACAACAGCGGACTGCCATCTCAGAGGGGCGTGAGAACCGGAAGTGAATTCCATAAATTGATGGATTGTTCAGTATAATCGGCACTCATAATATGATTCCAAATGGGCTTATGTACGGTTGTATAAAGAGGATGGCGTCCACGGTATGTCTAGTATATGATCGACAAGTTAATGCTGTGGTATTTTCTGTGATTGAAACTTCGCTAAGATCGAATTAAATGAAAGAATTAGTAGGTTCTTCTCTCTAATGATATTAGCAGCTCACGGGTTCTAAATGGAATGAACAAGAATTTGCGCGGGCGACAGCTCTGTAATAAAACTCGTGCTTTCTGGTTACGATACATTGCGCACATGTTAACCGAACTACAAGAAGTATATAAAAGAAGTGCACACACTAAAACCCACACACACACACAAACAAACAACCACAACCAACACACAACCACAAGCAACACACGTGCGCGAGGCGATTCACACCGACAGACAGGACAGGACAGCCGACACAGACACAGACACAACACACACACACACATACACACACACACAACACACAACCGCACACAAACACGCAAACACACACACACACAACAACTCTCCACACCACACAAACCACCATCATCACTAAAATTATTGCGATCCATCCAAAGGAGAGAGTGCGTAACGAAAGTTTTCTCAGTTTTTTCTAATGATTTGACATCAGTCTCCAAAAGTATTATTTGTTATAACATTTGAATCAACAGAAGAGAACAGCAGGGAGCAGGACGGGACACAAAGGAGAGAGAGGACCAAGAGAGGAGAGAGAGACAGAGACCGACAGACAGACAGACAGACAGAACAGAGACAGAGAGACAAATGAGGAGAGTGCGGATAAGGGAATTTACAGCAGTAAGGATAGAACACTAGACGCGAGAGGAGAGTGAGAGAGGAGTCAGGAAGAGAAAGAAAGAAGAAGACATGACAGACAGACAGATAGAAAGAAGACAGACAGAGACAGACCATAGACATAAAAATAAATTCGTGGGCATCATGAGGAAATCTACACAAGACACTGGCAACAGAAGAATTGCAGATCCGTACAGCAAAATCCGGCCCACACCCCAGGATGACACTGCTAAACATCCCTGCATTAAGTCCACTCCATCAGGACATTCTTTCGGAAAAAAACAACCGCAGACGCCACCTTTCCCCTCCTTCAAATGATGACTTACACATCACCATCATACCCCATCGAGGGACGAAAGCTACCACCCACCCAATCACTCGACGTTATTTCGCACACCCACTTGGGCTCGAAGGTCCCCCCGAGTCTTCAATTTGAAGGACGTACATGACCACGTCCACTACAAACCACTGTCTGAGCGGGCTGGAAGCCGCTACAATTGCCAGCTGAGGGGGGCAGGGGGGGGGGCGGGGGGGGGAGGAGTGCTGTGTAGGATGTTTGCAGCCCTGCGGCTGTATGGCAATTGTTCTGTTGCAAGAAAGATCTTGGCTGTCCCTCTTCTCTCTTCTCTCTCCTCTCTGGGTTAAAGGCGACTATGGGTTGGACTGATTTCTTATCTCAGCAGCTTTTTCTCACTCTGACTTGCATTAGGTTGTCAGAACCTTTTGTACAGGACCTGCAGGGACTTGTATATCGTGCATGAGTCGGATGTATTAGGGTGTATGCCCGCTTTCCAGGATAATGATGTGGGATGTTTTGGTTTTGCCCAGGTGGAGTTAATAGCTATAGTCATCTCGTTCACTTTCCACGAGTGAATGGTTTGTACGTGCCGTCATTGGTGACGGTTTAGCCAGCTTTGTCCCCATTATAGATGTCCTGGTCGATCATGTTCGTTCCAAAGTGGTCGTAGTGGAACGTTGGGCCGCTCTTTTAGTTCCGCCTTGTGCCCG
>JADBJO010028829.1:7500-19696 GCA_016801955.1 Conus betulinus | reverse complement strand
TCATAGAAACTGTTGATAGCCACCAATTCTTTAAAACAATGAGCAATTGTGCAGGCACACACACATCACTTGTTCAAAGTTCATTTGTCTGCTAGCAGAGCGCTAGGAGCTTGTGTCCAGTATTATCTCACACAAATGAATGCTTTCCCCCACGAAGTTTCTTTATGTAACTATAGCCTTACCAGTGGCAGGGTGAAAAGTAATACATACCTTGTCCATGACTGACTCATGTGTATAATTGAAGATAGTGGGGCAAGTGTGTGGGTAGGAGTGGGGGGTAAGGCTGAAGTCTAATGGGCAAGAGCCTAAAAATGGACTGCTACCGCTGGGAATGCGACAAAAGAAAGCTGAATGTGGCTGTTGTACGTGGCAGCCATGTTGAACAGTATGAAAGTGATGACGCTGAAAGGGCATGGAAACAAGACAGTGACCAATATTTCACCACTGCAAGCCATATCTAGATGTTTTATCTGGAGGAGAGAAATGGGATCTACAGGAACAGAGATGAAGACAAGGGAGATGTTTTGGAATTATGAGAACACAAACCTTTCCGTCTCTCCACAATCCGCCATGCCTTCCCTGCACGCATGACGCTCACAGAAGTCTTCATCCGGATCACGTCCATCTGAACAATCCTCTCGATAATTACACACCAGAGTGTAAGGGCACGAACTCCCTGGCTAGGTCACAATAAAAGTAGGGCTGTGTCACTCCTGGGATATACTACAAGTCGCCCTGTACCATGTCTCAGTGTTCTCCAGTTCCCTGCACCGACTTTTCGCATCATCACAGGCCAGTGGTTTGTGGGTCAGGTGCTGCATGGGACAGATCTGGAGATGACCTTGTGACGTCGTCGTGTAGTTTGGCTCTGGGAGTATGACAGGTGTGAGAGGGCTGATAGGGTCATGCTGAGAAAGGACAAGCGGTTCACATGCAAAGCTGTATGGTGAAGATATGCAGTCCTCTACAATAAAATTCATCACTTCAGGTGCTCCAGCAAACACACCAGTGTTCATGCTGTTTCCTCCAGCCACGGCCTTGCGACAGATAGTAAACCACAGATCCACTCTCCCAGGTTAAAGTGTTTGAGTACCTGCAAGGATGCTTATGAAACCGAGATGAACACACACACACACGCACACACACACCACACACACACACACACACACACGCACACACACACACACACACACACACACACACACACACACACACACACAACTACAGAAGAAATCGCATCATTATCAAGTGAAATCAGGGACGCCAGAGACGTTATTCCCTGATACGACTGTACTGTTCATTCTTTCCACGGCAACTTTGAAAGAGGCCAGACGGCGAGTTCCACAGAGCTGTAGGTTGCTCCAATACTGATTGCAGAAACATGATTATGGCCGAGCGTTGCTTTTCCAGATGACCCAAAGAAAAAAAAAAGGGGGGAGAGAGAGAGAGAGAGAGGAGAGAGAGAGAGAGAGGAGAGAGAGAGAGAGAGAGAGGAGAGAGAGAGAGCGACGAGACACTGAAACTGAAGACGCTGACAAAACTGACACTGACAACTAGACGGTGTACAACCAATTTTTTTTTTAAGAATCGATTGGTGCTAACAACAGCGAAAGAGCCATGGCAATTCAGGGTTACAATTACTGCATCGATAGACTGGAGTTAACACACACCACACAGTGTAATCGAAAGAATGACAATTCAAACCGGTTAACAAATAAATCAATCTGCAAGTGGACAACAGCCACACACACAGATACATATTACACCTACACACGAACCTCCACATCCACCCACACACACAACACACACACACGCACACGCAAGCATGCACGCAACGCACGCACGCACGCACACACACACACATGCACGCACCACTACGCCACACTCAGTAGTCTAATTCTTTGACATCAAGCCATTAGAAAATACAGAATGGGTGTTAAATGTCGCTACATAGATCGTTAAACCTGAAGAAAATCCAAAGTGGAGCTCCTACGGCGGTTGATCAACATACCATGACACCTTCCAGCAACTCCAGCAGCTTCTCTAGCAGTCATACTGAACTGGCTTGTCCTTTTCAATGTATTCTGTTAGCGAAGCCACGAGGGGGAGTCTGGCAAATTGGACACCGCAGAAACTTTCGCCCAGCCTGCGCCCTGGAGAGGTCATTCCACAGTGCCGCTATCCCAGCGACAGAAGCAACACGGGAGACATTAGTTACGGGTTAACGGGTGATTAGCCCAGAGAGTGTTGGTGCGCTCTGGCCCAGTGGAAAGGGTTGTCTCCACGGTCAGAGGGACCATCGCGTTCCGCTAGTCAACTACCACCCCGTATCAAGCTGGGCAGCCCCCAGCCAATAAGTGCTGACCCGTGACAGTCTGCCTGCTTCAGTGGTTGCTTGGAGCAAAAAGCAAAAGACTGAAGAGCAGACTGTAAACCCTGCACCAAGCGAAGAAGATAGAAGAAGGAAAATTAATCACCAGCTGGCAATTTGGAATGTCAGAATAATATGTCCCGGCCTTCCTGACCGACTTCCAGCAGGTTGTCATGCAGGTAACTAAATGAAGTGAATGACAAAGTGAAGAGAACACGTCTGGACTCTAGACACTCCTGTTTCAGTCGCGCGTCCATTAGTCCCATGAGAAAAAAGAAAATGGAAAAGATCTTGACCATCAAAACCCTATATATGAATGCAAGAAGCAGTTCGATCACTTTGGGGCTTGCTTTCGTTTTACAGACTTTATGTGCTCAAATTTTGCCACGTGGACTGCTCCTTTAACTGATCTTAACAAAGGACAAAGACGAATTACAGTGACTTGGACTCCTGACGTCAGAAGCCTTAGACCACAGTTCCAGAAAATGTCGAACTGTTTTCCAGTTTTGTTGTTGCCTGGACTCGACAACATATTTCGTTCTGCGCACTGATGCAATTTTCTCCCGACTGACAGTTGTCCTGCTACATCCACATGACAATTTGTTGCATCCAGTACAGTTTGCAAACAGCACGTTCGCTGCATCCCAGAAAAAAAAAAGTACTCCATAACTGAGAGGGAATGCTTGGCGATCGTCTGGGGGCTTCTCAAAGTTTGAAACGATTTCTATCAGCGTGATCTTTCACCCTTCAGACACACCACAGGCCTCGGACTTGTTTATAAAAGCGTTTTCAGACTGGACAACAGTCATTTGCTGTGTTGGTCTCTGGCCATCCAGCAGTAGTCATTCATGGTCGAGCGCGTTTTTCTGGTTCTATCAACGTTTTGGCCGATCTCTGGAATAAATGAAAAAGCTGAAAATAAAAAACCTTTGTGATTTATTGCATGCATATCCATGATTGATGCTATATTACTGGTCTTCTATGTGCATGATTGCAAAAACAGTTTTGCTCTATGATTTGTTCATGGTGCATAACTCTTATTATTGTGTTTGTATTTTGCAAGTTTGATTTGATTAAAAAGAAAGAAGATATATTATTTTGGCATCCTGGTCCCGAATGGTGAGCTATGATTTTATTTTTGTTTTATTTGAATTTTATTTATTTATTTATCTATTTGTTATCGAATGCGATCACGGCGATGTGCACGGTGAGGTATTCATCTTTTGATTGTGATCTATTTTTTTGTCTCCTGAGAACAAACAACACATTGCATCCTGAATCACTGTTTTTTTTTTATTATGAAGTTTTCTTTTCTTATGACTAATGACTTGTTTCCAAGAATTGTACACGAAAAAGCATAGATCGTATTGTGACCATACTTGATTATAGCAGTGACAAATAAAAGTGATATCGGAATGTGTAATCTAATATTGTTAGTCTTTGAATCTTGCTGAGAGTTGTTGGGGTTAGTTTGGACGCAACCTTTTCACATATCAATTATTTGAACTTCGCGGTTTTTTTTTTTTTTTTTTTTTTTTTTTTTCAAAATGTGTACTTGCGGTTGTGGTAACGTTTGTCTATTTTCTCTTCTTTATAAAAATGCGGACTCCATTTTTTTTTTTTGTCATGGCACAGGGGGTGTCAGGACAGTGGATAAGCATTTTGGACTTTTGACGCAAAGACAACACCATATGTAAGCAGTGTTTGAATCCTTAACCTTATCTGTGTCGTTGATTGGACGACGCGAGGCACGCGAGTAATGAGAGCAACTTAGTGTTTTGTAGGACGGGTGCGTTTCCCGATATGTACGGCAGAGCAGGAGGAGTTGCCAGACGGGAGGAAAGAGCACTTGGCTTGGTTCATGTTTGGTAGTTATTTTCACCTTGGGAGTGTTGTAAACCAATGGAACACCTAGTTTTCCGTGGGGGCCAGAGAGTGTTTGATTGTAATGTAGCGCAGACAGCAGTCTGCTAAGGATTCTGTTTGTACAATATTGAATCCCTATGGGTAAAAGTTGCCAGTTGGGGACATGATAAAATACATGAGGAAAAAATATTGGTGTGATTAATTACAAAAATAAATAAGTAAAATAAATATAAATCAAAAACGGCATCGTGTAATGAGAAGCATTTTGTCAAAACGAGTAATTGGTTTAAATAAATCCAAATCGTTTGTTTTTTTTTAAAAATGGATTATATTGTAAAGATTTCACTTGGTCTCCCCGACTGTAATTAGGAATGTGCTGGAAGCACAATGCTGTGAAGTCATAAGAATACATGTTTTTTTTTATGTCTGTTGTATTTTTACGTACATAAAGAAAGATTATTAATTCAAACTTACCTGCTTTAAACTAACGTTAGGAATTGGGCTTTTTTTTTCAGAAAAACCCCCAGCGTCCAACCATTGAAAAAAAAAAAAAAACTACCATTCTCTCTGGGAAACTTAATTCCCATTGAAGGAATTCTTTTTACAAAAGAAACGTTATCCCGTATTTTACAAGAACGACGAGAAATGTAGTAGTCAGCGTGTTATTAACAACAAAAGAAGGCGACCTGCCTCTGTGGAGTCATGCAGCTACTAATGAAGTGAAATCATGAAAAAAGTGCACGAGAACGCGTACAAACAACAAATGCTCTTTTGTGCTTGTTTTGTGCATCACGATATTTGTGTTGTTGTTGTTGTTGTTGTTGTTGTTGTTGTTGTTTTGTGTCGGCAATGATTTAGTACAGAAAAAAAGTAAGTAAACAGAAAAAAAAAAAATCTTCTTTTCCCAGTCTCTCCTTTGGATGAATGGAGTTGTCCCGCGTGCATGGAGTACACACTGCCGTGGTGTGTGATTGAGTGTGCAACATGCGGTGGTGTGTGACAGCTAGTGTTCGTTGGGTGCATTTGAACTGTAAAACGATGGTGTGATCGTAAAGGGCCAAAAATAGGGAGAAGAGAGAGAGATGCGATGAGAGAGAGAGAGAGGCAGGTCAGACAGACAGAGAGAAAGCCCCCTGAAAGGGACAGACAGACAGACAGACAGGACAGACAGAGAAGGAGAGAGCAGACAGACAGAGAGAGAGAGACAGGAGAGTGACCAGAGAGAGAGACAGAGAGAAAATCGAGAGATATACAGAGAGGGACAGAGATGGGGAGTAGGGAGGAAGGGGGGAGGGGGGAGGAGGGGACTTTACTGAAATGATAATTTTAAAGAAATCAACAGCTGGAACACGAACGAACGAATAGTGAACAGTTTGGAGATGGGCTGAGAGGGAAAAAGTTAGTGAGAAAAAGGTCCTCAGTTCACCGTTAATGATTTTGATTTCGGCACGCGCGCGCTCGTGTGTGTGTGTGTGTGTGTTTGTGTGTGTGTGTGTGTGTGTGTGTGTGTGTGGTGTTGTGTGTGCGTTTTATTTTCAAGACACACAAACACAAATTCTTTTTTTTGTCCAGTTTCTTGTCATTTGTGCTCATGTCGAAGACTATATGTGTTAAAACGCCTTTTGAAGAAAGATCCTTCTTATCATGGGATAAAGAAAAAAAAAAATCATCACAACACACACACACACACACACACAAACACACACACACGCAGACTTTTGCTATTTTTACAACAGTTGAAGCTTAGCAAGTTGTCACAAGAAGGTATTGGAACGTAGTACTAATAAATTACTAATAAATCAAAACAAGAAAATGACATAGCAGAAACGGCCACGGGTGGTTACATAGGATTCAGGGGGGAATTCCTTTTGTAGATTCTCGTTGCTGCCGCACCAATCCAGAATTTTTCGAACATGTAGTTAGCGAAATGTCCGTACTACGTATCCCATGGTGGTTGTACTGAAGGCCCACAGCTCCTTGGCAGTCTCCAGACTGACCAGGGAAGCTCCCCATTTTTTTGGCACTCTTTCTTGGCAGCTGAGCGAGAGATTCTTCTGATGTGAATGGCGTAGCATTTCCCGCCAGCACAAATCTGCAAAAGAAGAGGATATAAGGTACATGGTGAAAAAAACATAACAAATGGAAATGTGCACGAATGGCATAGGTGCGTGGGGTGTTTAGGTGTGTTTGCATGTATGTCGGAATGCATTGGTGAACTGAGAGGTGTGGTGATTACATAATGGAATCACTCCCCTCCCCTGAACACACATTCTTGCAGATTCAGCTAACCAGCCATCCTGACTTCTCTCCCCATTCCCAGCTCTCTTTCATCCCTGCTGCAACCCAACCTGACCCCCCAGCCAGGATTCCGCAACACTAACCACCTCGCCACGGTGGCGTCTGTTCATAACTGTTCTGTAATGATTGCTAAATACTCCTAAATAGGGTGTCCTTACGAAATTAATATTTAAATGCAAAAAGCATTCGTACCCAGCATTGATTAGCATTTGCTTTACAAATTCAGTACAAAGAGAATGGCAGATAGCCGTGGAAAGAAAAATCGTTTAGAAAGCTATAAATGTGAGCAGAAACATTTCTTTAGATGCTAGTAACACAACCAGTTAGACCATACATGCAATCATTCTTGTCTCGAACGAAACAGAGCTAGATAAAAACTAGTTTAGTAGAAAGAAACTCGTGGAGAGCGTGGCAGCAGAGAGTCTCAGAAGAGAAGCCCCCTTTCAAGCGAGTGTTTCGGCCCTTATCTCCTGACACTCTTGGGGGGTTGGGCCACACCCGGTTCATGACTCCGGATGTCCCTCTGCTGCCCCCTTTTTTCCCCATCTTGGGATGAGCCATGACTGGGATTCGAACCCATGCCTTCTGGACATGCTCATTTTCCACTTAATGACTCGCGCACTAACCACTGAGCCACAGGACACACTGATATTTGTAGGAAAGTTAAGCCTTATGAAGTTCACTTTTGTTCCTCCTTGACCAGATCCAACTTGAACACCTCTCTGCCACTTCTGCCATTGCGTTCAGGGCTTTGGTTTTTTTCCCTCCCTGCAAGCTGAGAGCTGTTTCATGAGGCTGTATGCAGACGTTCCCCACAAACCCCCTAGCTCCAATTTCTGCAGTGAGGACTTTGACCTGAGAGCCTTCTCTCCTCAGGCTGTTTGCCAGATCAGCATACTTTTCAGTCTGTAGATCTGAGCTGCCTCCATTCTGTTCTCATATGGCACCCTGAGCTCGATCATGATCAGCTGCTTGGTTGACTGAGAGTGTAATACTATGTCTGGTCTCATGCCACTCTTGCTGATAATCTCTGGGTGACTATTCCCATTGGGGGAGGTCTGCTGTGCACTCCCAGTCATCTGCTCCCCATCCAGCAGACTCTCTGCCTGCATGTTCCGAGTGGCACTGTTGTTCTTGGCCATGATTCGCGCCTCCTCCTGCCGTGAAGAATGTTGCGGGTGCTTTTGGAGTCCTGATTTTCCCTCTTGTGGTGTTGGTACTAGCCCAGACTACTTGTACAATCTCTTTGAGCACTTGGTTGTGCCTCCATGTGTACCTTCCTTGAGCCAGGGCTACTTTACATGAGCTTAGGACATGCTCCACTGTTTGTTTTCATGGCAAAGGGGGCATGAAGGATCGTCTGTTTTTCCCCACTTCACCAGGTTTGCATTTGAAGGCAGAAGGTCATATGCAGATCTGAGAATGAAGCTGATCCTGAGAGGGGCCATGTGGCCAAATGTCATTCCAAGTGAGACTTCTTTGGAGTGCATTCTCACACCCACGTTGTCCATTGCCCTTGCTGGCTCTGCTGGACTGCTTTTTGGAGTCTTTTTGGTCTCTTTCTTTTCTCATCTCCTGAATCATCATGTCTCTTGGCTTTTCCTTTGGCCTTTGACCACCATTCAGTTTTGGTCACCCCCAGTCCTTGTCTGTTGGTCTGTGTGTGTCCTGTTATTTCTCTGATCTTGAGACTTTCTTTTGCAGAATCCATCGCCTCTTGAACTTTCCATTTTCTGCCTGTCTTCAGCTGGGGCTTGATTTGCATCAACCACCTTGTCTCCTGAGTCCTCCAGCATGCTTGAAGTCTGATCTTCCCTGCTTTATATTCCTCCAGGATGGATTTCAGTGATAGTTTCAGCTTTGCTTGGCGACAGTATAGCGCTATGTCAGTCAGACAGGGTGGGACACCAAGCCATTTCCTTGTGAACGTGTTGATTTTGGATTCCATTGCCTCCACTATGCTGGTGCAGATGTCGTATATCATCAGAGGCCATAGGAGCTTTGGTATCAGCATGAACTGCAGACACCAGACCTTGTATTTGCCAGGGAGCCCACATTGGTCAATGGTCTCCAAGCCTTTCTTCCGACATCTGTTTGGTTTTTTGCTCTTGTGTGTCTTTCAGCGTATCATCATACCATCTTCCAAGGCTCTTGACTGGCTCTTCTGTTACTGTTGGAATGGTCTGGTTGGCAACACTGAAGACCACAGATTCGCCACTTTTCCTTTCCTCAGTGAGAGACTCCGTGATTTCTTTGGCTTGAACTTCATTCTGGATGAGGCAACTATGTCGTCCAGCCTCTCCAGCACGTGACGTGTCTCGTCTTCTCTGGATGAAATCACTGTAGTGTCATCCATGAAGGCCTTGAGAGGGGGCATCTTGTATCCATCGCCAAGGTCTGTTTGTCTTGCGTTGCTTGTTGCTGCTTTCAAGATGACTTCCATTGCCAACACGAACAGTATTGGGGAAATTGGCACAGCCCATTGCAATGCCCACTTCCAAGTTGATCCAATCTGTTGTGTACTCCTTGGTAGAGAACCGCATTGAGAAGCCATTGAAGTACTTCTTGAGCATGTCGCGGATGTTCTTTGGCACATGGTACATCTTCAGAGCCAACTGTATCATCTCATGGGGTACAGATCCATATGCGTTTGCCAGGTCGAGCCACACTACGTCCAGGTCTCTCTTTTCTGTTTTTGCTCTTTGGATTGCATCCCAGATCATTGTGGCGTGTTCTACACAGCCAGCCACGCCTGGAATGCCACCTTTCTGGACTGACACATCCAAGTACTTGTTTTCCATGAGGTACTTGGTCAGCCTTGCTGCCATGACAGAGAAGAAGATTTTCCCTTCGACGTTCAGTAGTGATATTGGCCTGAACTGGCTGATGTCACTTGAGTTTTGCTCTTTGGGGATGTACACCCCATCTGCCGTCATCCACTGGCCGCTGATCTTCTGATTTCTCCAAGCTGATCGCAACAGCCTGTGGAGCCACTCCAGCACCTTGGGACATTTCTTGTACAGATGGTAAGGTATTCTGTTTGGCCCTGGTGATGATATACCAGACCTTGAATGTCGAGTGGTGCTTTGCTCTGTGAGTCAGAGTATGTTTTTCCTCAGATGCTGCTCAAGAAACTCCTTTGTCCACATTAGGGTCCCAGATTTTGGCTGCTCGCTCGCTGTCCAGAGCCTTGATTCTTCTTTAATCCCCCCCCCCAAGGGATTATTGTATCACAGTGCCGCTATGATGTAATGCCTTGACCGGTACGAGGATCCACCCTGGTGAGCGCTGCGGGCTGTCCCTGAGCTGCCTTTCCACGTAGTCCCCGACATTTTTCCCCGAGTCGCCTGACCCCGTTCGACGGTCCTCCTTTCTTCGTTTGAAGGCTGCGTTACCACCGGGCAGCAGCTTTTTGGAATCTCATCTCTCCCCCCCCCCCCCCCCCCCCCCCCCCGGTGTATAGTCGCAGGAGTAGGCTACTTTTGGATTCAGTGACCTTCTTTTCTCCTCTGTGCACAGCACGTGAGATTGGACTTTTTATCGTGGTGTGTTGTCTTCAGCAGTACAGACTACCTGTGTACAGGTTTTTCCCTGACAGCGCCTTTCCAGAATTGGTCAAGGATTGCTTCGCAAGTTGCTTTTGTGTCAGCAGCTTATATTTTATCCTGTATAACTATTTTATGTTTCAGGAAATCATTATTTTTCAGGATGAATCTGGAGCTCGTTTGTAATGTATGATGACATGCTTTGAGATAATGGATGTATTTCTGATTGTGCGAAGAATCAGGATTTTTGGTATGTGTTGGGTAAAGGCATGTGGGAGTTGTGAAATCTATTGATGTTCTGTCATTGAGAGAGATCTATTAGTCAAATTAGCAATATACCTGAAAGATTGACAATATACCTGTGTGTCTTTGACAGCAGAAATATATATGATAACTACCCTCTACATTTTATTTATGAGTCTTCTGCTGAAAAGGAAGTGTTTTATGTATTTGTTTTTTTGAACCAGCAGGTGGATGGAATCTGCCTAGTGCCACTTGAGGGAGATTGATTTATTTGTTCATCCCATTTGCTGGTGGACATCCCTAGTACATGTTATTACTTAGTAAGATAAGGGAAGTCGTCCTTTGCCCCCTCATCCTCATTGTGCACTAAATGTGTTTCAAACTCCTCCATACCTGACTGGTCTGTTGTCGCAAGGAGTGTGAGTGAGAGAAGTGAAATTAATACAAACAACATACACGCCTTCTGAACACACAAGGAGACAGACTACATATATTTCCACATGCACCTCTCACTTTCCCTTCTGTGACACAGTTGCTGTTGCAACTTTTATCTGAATAATCACAAATATCTTACCTCTCAATTTCAGAGCCATACAATAAAATTGGAATTACTGTTCTTTGATGAAAAAAAAGAGCAAAAACAAAACAAAAAAGAAACCGAAACTATCTCATGGAAAGTTTGTGACACACACACACACACACACACACACACGCCAGAGAGTTCTCCTTTCCTCTGAAATGTGCCCACATTGAATTGGGACCCTTTTTTTCAAGGCTGTGACATTCCAATCTTTAAAAGAAAAGTCAGGTCCTAGTTGATTAGATCAAGTTTTGTAGGAGTCACGACACGCGTGTTATGTGAGTGGCAAAGTTCACTGACGACTACGACCTTCTTCAGGTTTCCCCTGCTCTGTGCCATGAGTGAAAATGTTCTGAAATCTCTGCTCTGACGATGAGTAAGGTATCCAATGACTAGTAGTCTCCTCTCTGACAGCTTCTCTTGAAGTGTCTTAAGGCTTCTCGACCGGTGCTTGGTATATTTCCCCATATTGAGCAGTGTCTTACATGTAACACACCTTCAGATGATATAGATGAAGTCAGGAGAATGAGAAGGAGAGAAGGAGAGAGATCAATATAAAATCACAATGTGTATGTATGTCTGGTATCCCGTGCGTCTGGCATGACGTGACTGGGTGTGTTGTGTGTCTTGTTGTGTCGCGCACTGTTGCTGATGGTTAGGAGCAAACAACGATCCACTGACCATCACCCACGTCCCATTGCACTTGACGCATTGTTGCTGATGATTAGGAGCAAACAACGAGTCGTTTCGCTTTGCATCACCACTGCCGTCCCTCACCCTCTCTGCTTCTTTCGGCCAGGTAGTGTTGAATTTGTTTGTTTGCTCCTCTCCTTTTTTTTTCCATTTCATTCTCTCTGCAATGATGCATTTTTGTGTCCTTAAGCATCAAATTCCACATTACTTTACATTTCTGGCTCTTTGGATGGACGTTTCTTGGAAATGTGAGTATCTATATACCCCCTACTCACATTTTCTCCAACCGCGCTTTCTCTGTCTCTGTCTGTCTGTCTGTCTGTCTGTCTGTCTGTCTGTCTGTCTGTCTCTCTCTCTCTCTCTCTCTCTCTCTCTCTCTCTCTCTCTCTCTCTCTCTCTCTCTCTCTCTTCTTCTTCTTCTTTCTTCTTCTTCTTCTCTTCCTCCTCCTCCTCCTCCTCCTCCTCCTCCTCCTCCTTCTTCTTCTTCTTCTTCCTTTTCCCCAAAAGGGGGCAGTTAATATTAAACATAGAGACAAATTCTTGTGTAAAAAGTTTCAACAAAACGAACAAGCCACAGTCTGTTACAGGTCCTCTACTGAA
>JADBJO010028828.1:15000-19697 GCA_016801955.1 Conus betulinus | reverse complement strand
GTAGTCGTCCGTCTGTGGTAAGTACGAATGTAGCCAGTAGAACTTGTAAACATAACGGCCAATCTTGTCACCATCATCGTCATTATTGTCCTAATATTAACAGTATCAACATCAGCAGCAGCAGCAGCAGCAGCATTATCATCATCCATCATTATCATCGTCATTAACATTATCATCTTCATCATCATCATTAATGTAATCATCATCATCTTCTTCTTCTTCTTCTTCTTCTTCTTCTTTATTGATATAAGTACTGGCTTCATCGTCACAGAATGTGTACAAGAAAGAAAGAAGTGAGTCAGAAAAGACGGGAAGAAAGAAAGAACCAGATGCTGTAGAGAACAGCTAACGCGAGCGTTGAAAGCCGAAGGCTCGTTTTCCTTTCTGGAGAGCTGATTCGGGTCATCAGGACTGGATTTAAGAGAAAGAAAGAAATACAGGAAGGACAGAAAGAGAAACTACAGGAAAAAATAAAGGAGTGAAGAAAAAGAAGGGAAGAAGGAACGCTTAAAAGGACGAGAAAAATTAAAAAGGAAGGACAGAGAATGAGAAAAAACAGAGAATGAAACAAACCAAACAGGAAAAAATACGAAAAGAAACAGACAGGAAAAAACAGACAGACAGACAGACAGACAGACAGACAGAGACAGAGAGAGAGAGAGAGAGAGAGAGAGAGAGAGAGAGAGAGTAGGAGGAGGAGAAACGGGGAGGGGGAAAGAAAAGAAAAAATTATCAGAAAGAAAGAAAAAAAGAGAAAAAGAATTAATGAAAACAAAACGAAAGAAAGAAGGTCAGAAAGAAAGAAAGAAAGAAAAAAAAACAGATGAGAGAGAAGGAAAAGAAAGAACGAAGGAAGAAAAGACACATCGGAAAAAAAAATGTCAATAATAAATGAAAGAAGAGAAAAAAAAAAATGGGAACAGAGAGAAAAGGAGAAAGAAAGAAAACAAAATAAAAGAAAAAAAGAATGAAATGATCATGCCAACAAAAATGAGAAGAAAAAAAAGGGGGAGAAAGAAAAAGGAAGGAAGGAAGGATGATGAAGAAACGAAAGACAGAATGAGAGGAAGAAAGAAAAAAAATTAAAAAAAAGAGAAACAAAGCTGAAAAATGAAAGAAGAAAAAAAGAAGAAAGTGTATTGCTACCTTCACCTAAAACTTATTATCATTTCCCTCTCCCGCACCTCCGAACCACACCACAACACACACACACACACACACACACACACACACACACACACACACACACACACACACACACACACACATGTGCGCGAGCACGCACACGCACACATTTGCCACATGCACACATATAGACACACACGCACATATATGAACAGCAGAGCTGACCACTCAGACTGTTCCATATCTTTTGATCTCCCTTGCATCCCTGAATGGATCCTCAAGCATAGGCTCAAAGATTGTCCCCTACATTGCTCGTTTAACAACAACATTCAAGCATAACATTTTAAGCCTGAAATATAGCAACACTGTTTCGCTCCTCTTCCAGACACTCTCTAACTAAACTACACAGAAGACACCGGGTGTTGTTTAACATGTAAAAAGATCATGAGAAATAAATGAGGTGCGCTAAGCGAGCAGCTGATGATATTCTCCTGACAGACATTTTTGGAGGGTTTTTTTTTTTTTTTTTCACTTACAATTACACACACACACACACACACACACACACACACACACACACACACACACACACACACACATATATATATATATATTTTTTTTTTTTTTTTTTTTTTTTTTTTTTAGGGCGATGCAAAATCATACAGAAAACTCATTATTATAGGGCAAAATTTGGCAAATCACACAGAAAACTGTTATAACTGTAGGGCAAGGCAAATCACACAGAAAACTGATATAACTATACTGCAATGCAAATCATACAGAAACCTGTTATAACTATAGGGCAATGCAAATCACACAGAAACCTGTTATAACTATAGGGCAATGCAAATCACACAGAAACCTGTTATAAAACTATAGGGCAATGCAAATCACACAGAAACCTGTCACAGTTGTAGGGCAATGCAAATCACACAGAAAACTGTCGTAACTGTGTAACTGTAGAGTTGCAAATTACCGAGAACTACAGAGCAACGCAAAATCGTGTACAGAATAACTCTGTTTTAACAATACAGTTTGCAAATCTCATAGAAAATTGTTACAGCTTTAGAGCAATGCAAACCACATGAAACACCTGTGAAAACTATAGAGCATTGCAGACCACAGGGAAAAACCATGTTGTAAATAAGAGCAGTGATATCATAAACGTAGAGCACTTATAGTTGTAGATTTAATGACACCACAAGTGTGTTCTGCATTATGCAATATAGGACAGCTACAAATGTAGATGTCTTTGTGTGTGTGTGTGTGTGTGTGTGTGTGTGTGTGTGTGTGTGTGTGTGTGTGTGTGTGTGTGTGTGTGTGTGTGCGTGTGCTATTATATGGCTGTGAAATATGGGGTTATGAAGATATCAAAATCATAGAAAGCTTGCAACTTAAGTTCTTAAAGCATTTACTCCAACTTAATCGCAGTGCATGACAGAGTTATATATGGGGAACTTGGGATTTATCCGTTGTCTGTGCAAATTAAAACCCGAATGATCCGATTCTGAATCTCACTAGCAACTCAAACGGATAAATATTCGAGTAAAATATATTGTGTTATATGGCTTGTATAAAAATGGTATTTATATGTCTGGGTGGATAAAGTGTATACAAAGCATTTTTGTAGAAACAGGCTATGATTGTATTTGGAAAACACAGCAGTTTTCTAATGAAAGATCGTTATGTAGAAACATTTCTTTGTCTTTGAAAGATAACTATGTACGTTCGTGGAATAGGGTGTTACATTCAAGTATATATGCCTATTCTATAGAAATTATAAAAACAGATTTCAAACGTGAAAATTACATTGAACAATTACCTGATCTATTTATATTTCCCTTAATTAAATTCCGATGTGGTAATCACAAACTCATGATTTAAGTAGGAAGAAGACTTGGTTTTGCCCGCGAGGAACGCTTTTGTAAAGATTGTAAACAAGATGTTGGAGACGAATTTCATTTCATTATGGAATGCCCAAAGTATGAAGAGTTACGAGTACGTTTTATTCCCAGAAAAATATACGAGTGTGAAATCTGTTTGCAACCTGTGCAGACTACTATTCTCGGCTGGCAAGAATGTTCTGTTAAAGTTGAGTAAATATTTAAAATTCAGCAAAATGGGTGTAAGTTTATGATGACCAGCCTGCTGTATGTTTTAGTGATATGCCATTACGCCTTTAATACACATAAAAACGCTTCCTGCATTTTGTTTAGTCATTTTGTGTCATGTTGAAGTGGATTACATTGTTTTTTTTTTTTCTTTGTTTTTTATGTCCTCCATACCCCCAAAGGGGTGACAGGATAATTGAATCTTGAATCTTGAATCTTGTGTGTGTGTGTGTGTGCAGTCGATACAAATGAGGTTAGATTTCACCTATCCCCTCCCCTCCCCCTCCCCCTCCAGCAGATGATCCGTACATCCCTCACAGAGTCCTCCTGAAACCGAAAGGCGAGAAAAAAAAAGGGCAAGGGCGCTGCAGGGAGTGCACACACCGAAAAGGGAGAAAAGAATGAGGAAGATTGGGGAAGGGGAAGGAGTGGAGGGGGGGGGGCGGAATGGGGGGGGGGGGGGGAACGTGAATTTTTAAGTAGTCTCACGAGTAGCCTCTTCCCCTAAAAAGACCTCCCTGTAGACAAAAAAAGGGGGGGGGGGGGGGGGGTCTACAGGAAGTCATGAAGAAAAGACCAAAGACAAAAGCAAGACAATAAATGCATCAATGTGTGCGTTCGCGCGCGGGGATGTGTAAATGAGCTAGAGTACGTGCTTGTGCGCCCGCAGAGTGTGGGAGGGGGTGAGGCTCTGAATGAATCTCCCCACAACTGGTTAAACTATCTTGAATTGACTGATGTCATTTGAATATAAATCTATTACGTAGTGACGTATGTGCTTCGAATATTGTACAAATGGACATCGAAGCATTCGTTTTGTTGTTTTGTTTGGGGTTTTTTTTTTTAAATGCTCACAAACATTTTTCCATTTAACATTATGTGATTAAGTAATTAAGTGTTGTTTTTCTAATATTCCAGTCAGTAATACCAAATATCACTTTTAAGACGTCGGACTTCACATGAACGTCAAGATTAATAAGAATATACTTCTCAACCTTTCTCCAAAATGCTAAGACAGAAGGGCACTCAAGAAAAAAATGTTCTATCACGTCAACAATATCTCTGCAATATGAACATCTGTTGTTATCTCTGACTTTCATCTTATACAGCATGATGTTAGTCGGACAAATATTATGCAAAATTTTCCAGTGTAAAAGACGAAGCCTTGTTTCTTTTGTTGCATATATAGCGATCTTCCATATTTGTGGTGTGATGTCAAAGTCAAATACTCTCTTCCAAAAACCTGCCGCACAAGGCTGACTATATCTATTATTATGCTAGTTGTTTTCGAAACTCTCTAACGGTTGATAAACGCTTGCCGCAAAACACAGGAGAGTTGGGGTGAGCACTATTATCAGATAACTGTGGATCCAAGTAATGCTGAACACGTATAAAACTGTTTTATAGCATTGCAAGCAACACTATATTCTGAGATACGACAGGATGAATTTTCCTACTATA
>JADBJO010028828.1:0-12500 GCA_016801955.1 Conus betulinus | reverse complement strand
GCGAAACGTAACCTAACGCACGATCCATATATGGAAGTCAATCGTGATCAGACACGCTGTTTAACTCAACGCATCAGGGACTCGTGCAAAGGCTCAAAACTGTGGTTGCTCCACATGTTGCTAACCATCCAACCTTTTCAAAGAAATAAAATCTAAAGTCCTCATCGTGAAAACGGTTAAAGATTGGAAGTCTGTGCTTTTTGTAACACGCCCAAAGCAGCGGCTTCAACCAGTTGCAAGGACACCATGAAATGACGCTCATTGGTGTAGCTGGCTTTGCCCGCCTGCCCAATCACGTCACGGCTCGCCTGACCATCTCCTGACTCTGTGCGTGATAATGGATGGACCAGAGCACGTGAGAGTATCACACTTGTGTGTGTGTGTGTGTGTGTGTGTGTGGGCTCAGGGAAGGCAGCATCTGTACGTTTCAGGCGAGATTTTTTTTATACTCGGCCAGAATATTGTCCAAATATCAATCATGTTAGGCCTGCAAAAAGAGGGGAGAAGTAGGGAGAAGCAGGGAGGGGTAGGGAGAAGGAGAGAGAAGTAGGGAGAAAGAGGGAGAAGCAGGGAGAAGTAGGGAGAAGCGGGGCACCAGGACTTCACAAGAGAAAATCTGGCCCCTCAAACAAGAGAACTCCTTACACTCTTAAGGAGCCGGGCCGCTTCCAAGTCATGACTCCTGGATGCATTTCTGCTGTCCTTTTTTTTCATCCGAGATTCGAACCAGCTACTCCTGGGCCCTCGGATGCCCCAAGGTCAAGATGCCTTGAGACGAAAGTCTTACCTACACAGCTGTCGTATATTGGGAATGTCAAGCAATAACTGTGAAGTTCCTTTTTGTTTCTCCTTCTCAGAATCGCAGATGTCAGCTTCTTCCCCTCCTGGTTTCAAAATGAGTTGACTGCAGGCGGAAAATTGTAAAAATTAAAAGATAATTACTGTAACGCTAGAAAAAAAAAATACTGTACCACAAAAAAAAAAAAAAACAAAGAAGAAACAAAATAAACTACAAATGTGTTCTCCTTTCGTTTCATTTTTTCCTATTCTGTTTAAATACGGGACAGTGAGATCAGTCAAAATCATTTCTTTCAATGAAACGTGAGTGGAGTGCGTACGGTGCCGCACTTTTTTCGATGGTTCTGTTTTTTTTTTTTTTTTTTGTTGTTGTTTTTTTTTTTTGTTTTTTTAAATTCTTTTCATTCTAATATGGAAGGTCTGCCGTTCACTCCCAGTAATCCTGTCTATCCAGTGACCAGAGTACTTTAAACTGTCCCAGATGTCACCGGCTGTTCACTCCCAGTAATCCTGTCTACCCAGTGACTAGTACTTTAAAATTGTCCAGATGTCACGGCTGCCAGTAAGGCCTTCCTATCCATTAAACTAGTAAACTTTCCATCGTCCCAGAGGTCACGGTTGTTCCAGACCAGATTAGTTTCTTTCTCAGTCCTAGCGTGTAGGCCTTGTTTTTCTGGTTTTCTGGTTCGGCGCCGGTCTTCGTGCGCGTGGTGTTAGCCCTGGTGGTAACTAAATCCGCTGTGCGAGCTAATCAAGCACTTGGGTTGTTGTTTCCTAGGTTGTGTTATTTTCTCTGCAGTGTGTTTTGTTTTCCCAACAACCTGTCTCGTTCCTTCCCCCATTTTCACAGGTTTGGTATCTCTGAGTTGCCGGGGGATTATACACAGATCTTAACGGGTGAACCCGGATCTCTAAACGGGCCATAAATTACTGTTCTTTCCAGCCGACTAATTCCTGGAATGGCTTTTGTATGGAGGGCCACCGGCCCCCATGTTCCGGCCACCGCGCGGGATTGTCTAATAGAGTCTTTCACGAATTCACAATAAAAATGTTTTATAGAGCCTTCATATTCACATCAAATATCCCCCTCTAAGCCCAAGCGCATGTCACGTAAGACAATTAAAACTTGAAAGAAAACATAATGAAACCCAATAAACCCAAGCGAACCTCCTATGGACACTCAAGTATCATGCAATACTAACCAATGGTGCTATTGACACCACACCCACGCGCGCGCGCGCGCACAAACACAACACACCACAAACCACACACACACAAACACACCACATACACAAACACCACACACCAACCCAACACCATCAAAACACCACACACACCACCACACACTCACATAATACGAGCGCGCGCACGCACGCACACACATACTCACCTAAAACTTATCCCAACACAATTACTGTCGCATCACAATCAGGAAACGCCAGCACCTATGCGCCGCGATCACACACACACCACCACAACACACCAAACACACAACCACACCACACACCACACACACACAACACAATTACGCACACATACACAACCAGGCGCCAACCCCCAAAACATCACACACACATACACACACACCCACACCCAAACATTCCACCCACACAACACACCACCCCCCACACCACCACACACACCCAGTGTGGCTGCTGTGCATAGCACTGACCAACACACACACAACACCACCAAAAACACACACTACGCACGGCACGCACGCACGCAACGAACGCAGCACAGAACACACCGCTCGAAGCACATCCAATCACACCCACACCCACACACACACACAAACCACCACACACACACCACACACGCAGCACCCCCACACGCACGCCGCAAGCAACCGTCGGACACACAACACACACCACACACACAAAAACACACAACCCCCACGACACACACACACACCCACACAATTAGCAATAAAAATGCAGATCATTTGATGGGCAAGGGTAGGAGAAGTAACAGGACAGAATGCCGGTGGTAGTGCACGAGGGGGTTTTTATTTTAAGAAGATATGGCTTCCCTCTCCTTTGAAGGTACAGACCAGCGCAAAGACACTGGGGATATTGGTTATTTAAGGAAACCGGCACCCTGAAAAGCTCAAACCCGAAAGTTTACTGGTCAATGGTTTTATACGAACATGCAGATGCGCCTTTGTTGAGAAGAGTGTTGTCCTTTCTTCCCACCCCTCCCATTGATCCACCAATGTCTAATGCTTTCCCCATTTGTGAGGACAATCCCCGCCTAATTTCTTTTGGAACCTATTCCCGTTGCTCGCACTGGTTTTTAGTGTCCTGTTTTTTCATTAATCCGTGTAGGTTTTGCCAGTGGCCAATCCATGGTCTCTGGAGCCTTTTCCATTGTCTGCAGTGTTCAGCTTGGGTGGGTGATTGATATCATTTCAACATTGTTGGCAGACTACAAGGGGGGGCCCAGAGTTTGTAAACTGTCTTTCTCTATATTTTTGTACTCCTCAGTGTAGTTCAGGCCCCCCCGATAGCCGTCAAAGTCGCTGGGACGACAAAGAGCCGCGTGCATCTGTTACATAAGACAAGATTTTCGGACTACGCCAATTTCATTGGTGGGCGGTGGAGTTTTTTGCGCCATGATGTAACGGTGATAGTCGCTTGATGTACCGATGTCAGCCAAAGTACTGGAGGTGCTTTCGGGAACAGCATGATAGCAGGCACCAGAATTAGTCTAGCCATCGAAGCTCATTGGAGAGGCGCAATATGGTAGACAGCCAATCCACAGACGTATCAATAACAGTCTCGAGGCAACAAATCGTGTTTTCGTGCGTTGACCTCTCGGTCAAATGTATCTCCTCCTCCTTACATACGCTAGACTCCAGGTGACCGGTCATCTTTCTATTTATGTATTTTTCCGCACTTTGCTGCGTTATTCTCGCG
This sequence comes from Conus betulinus, assembly GCA_016801955.1. Lineage (NCBI taxonomy): Eukaryota > Metazoa > Mollusca > Gastropoda > Neogastropoda > Conidae > Conus > Conus betulinus. The sequence continues at coordinate 8,784 of JADBJO010028828.1, read as the reverse complement.
CCTTCATCCCCACTCAACTCTGCGATTCTCCGCTGTATCCCCCCCTCCCTCCTCACTACCCCCCCCCCCCCCCCCTCCACCACTTCTTCCCCACCCCCCCCCCCTCTCACATCGCCCGGTTCTGGTGACGACCTCGTAACAACTTTATATCAGTTTGCGAAACCCAGGAAAACCGCTCTTGATGTACTAATGAACTCCCGCACCATATTTATGCACACACACGCATCATTAAAAACCATACATGAAAAACAAGAAGACAAACAACACCTCGTCCCCGAAAAGAGATGTGCAAAAGATTGGCCAATAATTGTGGCCTGCAAATTCCTGACTCGAGCGCCATTTCATTGTGACCTTTTCCCATGGGCATTGCAAAAGTGCTCGGAATGACACTTGGAACACTACCAATACGACGGTCGAAACTGTATATCACAGACATTTTTTGTTTATATGCGACATGTGTGTCTGGGGATGTGGCGGCTCGTAGAGATTGAGGACGAACGATGGGAATGTGCCTGTTTGTTCAGGTGAAGTGGTGTGTGGTGTGTGGAGGGTGTGGTGTGGGTGTGTGGCGTGTGGTTCGTTTGTGTGCGGACGTGCGTCCGTGCGTGCGTGCGGGCACGGCGTGCGTGCGTTGACTCGTTGCGTGGTCGAGTTGTGCGTGCCCCCACCCTCGTGGAGTTGCGTGCGTGCCAGTGGGTTACGTGCGTGTTCAGTTCCCTTGTGTGCCTGGTGTCGTGCGTGCGTGCGTGTGCCGTGAGTGGCGTGCGTGAGTGGTGTGTGTGTGTGTGTGAGTGTGTGTGCGTGTCCGTGGAGTGAGTGCGGTGTGGTGTTTGCCCTTGGGTGTGTGTGTTTGTGTGTTGGTGAGTGTGCTGTGTGCTTGTGTGTGTTTTCTGGTCGCTCGCGTGTGTGGTAGTGTGTGTGTGTGTGTGTGGCAGTCTTCCTTCCTCCCCCTCCGTGCCTCGTTGTGTAAAACATTTACGGCGATAAAAGATCCACCCAATGAAATAAGGCTTTATTAACAGATGAGCGTGCGAACCGCAGGGCCATCTGCCAGATATAATGCCTTGTTCCGCCCTGCGCCGTCTTGCTTAGTGGAGCTAGCCCTGTGGCAGAGTTGAAAGTGTACATGTCAAATGAGATCACGTATCTGAAAATGCTGGTTCGTACAGCGACACTCCATTCCATCGTCTCTCATCTCTCTCTCTCTCTCCATCTCTTATTCCTCTATCCATTCTCTATCTCTCTCTATCTCTCTCTCTCTCGCCGTTCACCCTATCTATCCGTCTGTCCGTCTGTTCTCCAGTCTACTAAATACCATGTCTGTTATCGCAATCCGTTCTGAATGCCATGTAAATCGGTCTGCATCGATCAGTCGTGTCATGTACCTCTCGTTGATTTAATGCTCGCATCTGGTCAGCCTCCCTGATATTTAGTCCCTGCTTTGTCTTGTTGCAGGCACCCCAACCACATGTTGTCTCCTGTTCTTGTTGTCCTAGGCATACATAAAACCCAGTCTGTTGCCCCGTCTGTGTTCGTTCTCATACTCATTCATTCAGCTTGCACGTTTGTCTCTGATGTATTGACTGATTACTGACCGGCTTGGTATTTGCTTTTTGTATGTCAAATCAGGATACAATAAGAAAACTTCCAAGGTAGTGGGCAAAATCGCGATATGGTCAAGTCGAGTGACTGGCGTCATGGTAACGATGCACGAAGGTGCGAGAGGCTTGACAGCATGATGAAGGCAACGATAATACTAATGAGACAAAGGGACGATGGGCGGCGGCGGGCGAGTTGCGGAGAGTTCGGACGAGGAAAAAAGGCGCAAGACGGGGACGGGTATACGTTCATAGGGACCAGGATTTCGAACGGTATTGACCCATATTCACACGGACTGTCCGTAACAAAGACTTAGGATATATTAGGCCGGTCGGTCGCGCAGCGAGGATAGCCATAACGAACCACCACAACACACACACACACACACCACACACAACCACACACAAACACACAACAAACCACCCCAAGCACACACACACTGAGAACACCATTTACGTCAGGATTAAAACATGAGTGTTGACTGCAACAACCAACACAACACACAAAACACTGAACGTACACAAACACACACCAACACACACACACACACCACCACACACACACATCTAACACACACAACGCACGCACGCACGCGCACCACACGCAGTATGCATGAGTAGACAAACAGGCAGGACACGGACAGAACAGACGAGAAATACAACCGACAGCCGACAGAACAAGAGGATGAGACGAACCAATGACAGAAGGTACCCAAACCCACATGATGACCCCAGAGAAGTCCGTGTTACCTCTCCCGCCCAGAACTCCTCCCTCTCATTACAAAAATCCCGTCAAGCATTGGTGGCGGGACGGTTGGGGTGTGGGGGGGGGGCGCGTGGGGCGGTTGGGCCGGGCCGGTAGCGAGGGCTACAGGGGGGGTCATCGGTTAGTGTTGGCTGTTCAGTGCGGCGTGGGGGGGCCCCTCTTCCCCCTTTACAGTGGGTGAGCTGGGGAACCAGACAAGGACCACCATCCACAAGATTCCTGTATCGTTCTAAAAGAGTGGATCTTAAGAGTTCAGTATACTATAGATGATCTCTTCATTTGACCGTGGCGTTGGGCTCCCCGACGGTTAGGGTTAAGTGTGTGTGTGTGGGTGGCCCGCCGGGACGGGGGGGTGTGGAGACCTCTTTATGTAGAAACAGCGAGTTCGAAGCAGGAGAAAGAACAAAAAGTCTAATGATCAAAGCTGAAAGTAACGTCCTGGTTACGCTGTCTGAAAACACCGAAGGGCTGGATGTGTGTGTGTGAGCCCTTGTCCCTGCCCTGCCGGTGTGGTGTTGGGTGGTTGCCCTGTGGTGTTGTGCGTCGTGTGCTCTCTGTGTGTGTGTTGTGTTTTCGTGTGTGTGCAGTGCGAGCGTTGCGTGCGCTTGCGTGCGTGGGGGGATGGCGCTGTCGATTGTATGGGGGGGTAGGGCTATGTTTGGTAGGTTCGTGAGTGTGTGTTGTGGCCGAGGGGGCCTTTTGAGGGGAGGAGCAGAAGAGGAGGGTTTGTGTGTGAGGTGTGGGTGTGGTGTGTGTGTGTGTGTTGTGTGTGTTGTGTGTGTTTCGTCCCCCCCCCGCGTGTCGGTGTGTGAGTAGAGTTTGTTTCGTATGGGAGTGTGTGTGTGTGTGGATGTGTGCTGTTGCGCGTCCGTGTCGTGTGTTGTCGTCGTGTGGCTGTCGCTGTTGTTTTTTCTGTGTGTGTTTGGGTGTCTGCCTCGCTGTCGTGTGTCGCCGGCGGCACGCGCCACGAACCGAGACGCCGCTTACCCCGGGGTAGTTGTCGGTGTGTGGAGTGCGGTGTGGGTGTGTGTGTGGTGGTGAGTGCATGCGTGTGCTTATTTTGTGTGTGTGAGGGGATGTGTGTGTGTGTGTGTGTGTGTTGCCCCTATCTGTGGGTGTGGGTTTGAGCGTACAGTGCGCGCGCGCGACATGTTGTGCTGTGGCTGGTATGTGGGTAGTGGTTTGTCGTGTGGGTTTACCTGTGTGTGTGTGTGTGCCTCCCCCTGGTGTGCTTGTACATATTCAGACCTTATGGCATCTGTGTACTCCGTCCCTTAAACACCCCTAGCAATTTGTATTAAGTTACCTTTGGAAACTGGGCTTGAAAGGGGGGAGGTTTGTGGTGTGTGTAGTCAACAGGGTTCCGACCGGATTAGTCACGCTGATCACATATGAAGTCCGGGTGAGATTTAGTACTTGCTTCTGAGCTTGCTATTCCCCAGAATGAGACTGTTAGGAAGAAAAAGAAGAAGAAAGAAAGAGGGATGTCAGAAAAACCAAGCCTCAGATGCGCTTCGTGTAGACATCTTTTGCCGAAAATGCAGCCAAGTTCATCACCATGTAGTATATTGTTACCCCATGAAACACAATGTAGGAGTTAGGACCTGGAACCCACGGTTGTAACTTGGGTGTATTTCGAAATCGAGACCTCATCGTAAATAGTCTTATTGACTATATTTCGATTGACGTGATAGAGCCGATAGCGCTGTTTTCTGAATGTCAATTGCCAATCAATTCGAATAAAAGCCTACATCACGAATAAAATCGGTTGTTTTCAAACCGTTGGCAAGAAACTCAGCTGTAATATAACTGTAAAGCCCCTTTTGTAATGATGATAATTTTTTCATTTTTCCTTTTTATTCTAAATGCTTTCCTGGGACTGGCTGACAAAAGCAACTACTAGCACTCTATACCTATCTTAAAACGAACCATGGGGGGGGACAGACCATCTGTGAAAATCCCATCGATAAGATGACTTATTTACTTTATAACCACTTTTTTTTGGCAAAAGACAAGCCAGTGACCGAGGAGGGTGTAAAAGTAAAGGTCAAACATCCCCATACAACTTAATTCCTATGCAACAAGATCGTGTTCCCGCCCAGCATTAACCGCACCACATCAGTGCTTGTAGAAGTATGTATTTGTGCTGTGATGAGTCGAGTCCTATGTTTATTTCTTGCATAGAACAATATTTAGAAATGCGATAGTTGTTCCTCCTCTCTCTCTCCTCTCTCCTCCAAGCACCCCGCCTCTCTCATCCTCTCTCCATCTCTCTCCTCTCCTCCTTTACCGATATAACAAAAAAGTAGCAACAATTCCAAAACAGTAAGAAAGGCTAATTGTCGTGATATCTAACAGCGTAGGACAGAATGTTGTGCTTGTTCGTGTCATCTATGTAGATTGTTTTAAATAACGGTTCCTTTCTGCTGTTCCCCCATTTTGTGACTTACCCCCTTGCTGCTTGTGTTGGTAATTTGTTTTGTAAGCATCTTATTGCTCGTCCCATTTAGTTGTGGTTGTAGTGTCTGTACGCTTTTCCCCGTTTTGTTCCATTTTGTAAATTTGTCTGTATACAAACAAGAGATAACGTTTCCTTGCCCTGGAACAAAGAGTGCACAGAGGTTTCCCGTTTTTTTTTGAAAAACTAAATCGCAGCCGAGTAGTACGCGTTTTTCACAACCTGTGCTGCCACACGTCGTTTACACCTTCGTATGGCTCAAGTTGCTGATACCATCTCATCTCTCTTTTTTATTTGCTTTAGTGCTCCTCATCTTTCAGTCTCTTCATGTGATAACATTAAGTAGATTTTAACACTCGGCCGTTTGTGAAAAAAAAATTGAGCCCGTTCACTTCCAGGTCAGGAGTATTTTTCCCCTCATGAATATCTCTGGGCTGTGGCAAACCGTCAGCTTTGTTGCCTTATTACAGCGTACCCAAACCTGGCAAATGTTGTGGTGCTTTTCTTTTAAAGTTTTGAAACCAAATTCTGTATTATCTTAATTTAATGACGGGTGTCGTGTGTACGAATGGCGTCTGGTGTGCCTTTATCAACAGCAAGGCGTTTATTTTTTCGCTTTTGTCCCCCAAACTGTACGATCCCATGTGTAATGTGTCCGACCCTGCACCATACATTTGCTCAATGCCTGTTTTCCTATGTTCACTATGTCTTATGGTTAGCCTACACATGTGGAACACTATGACTCAGCGTTCGTTGAGTTAAATTAGTGTTTCCTGTTAGGGAAAAGTAGTTAGACTCAGAATCAAAAACTTATTGGACCATAAATATGTTCGACAAGGGTCGGCCCCCTGTCTTCATAAGTAACGGTTGAGGTCGGTGGCAGACCGTAGGCCTCGGTGGGGCCGATGGTTGTCGTGGCGGTGATACGGTTGTCAGGATCTAAATGTAGATGGGTACGCTGTGTGTAGTGTGTGTGTGCTGGGGGGGGCGGGGCGGGGGGGGGTCCTAAACTTGATCTATGAAGCCTGGGGGCGTTGGTCTTGATTTCGAAGGCGTCTTCTAACTTGTTTTTGTGAAGTATAGGGCGCATGTAAACTCAAGATCTTGGTTTTCTTTTGGGCGTCATGACTTGAAACTGTGGCTGTGGCTTGTAGGGGTTAGTGCATGGTAGAAGTAGATCGGTTTTTGGCTAGGTTAATGTCAGCGCCCGGGTGATGAGCGGTGGTCTTGCTGTCTCGCTCTACGTTTGTAGTGTTACTACCCCCGACTCCCCTTTTGTGGGTGTGTGGTGTGTGTGTGTGTGTGGACTGGTGTGCAATCACGCGCCCCGTGCAGCGGTTTTTACCAAGTATTATGTGTCTGTGTAGGTGTGAACCAGTGGCATATCGAATGACCACCCCCTTTAGGAAGCAGCGTTTGTGCACGACAGAATTCTCACGTCTTGTCACAGGAAAAAAAACATATCAATGAAAGGTGAATAATCACTCTCAGTGTGACTACCACGGCTATCACTGACCTGACCTTCCCCCCAAAGGTCTTTAATTCAAAGTATCCAGTTCACTTCTATTTTTAAAAAAATACCTCGCGACCAGTTAATTCTCTAGTCCCCCAAACCCTAGGCCGCCAGCCCAGAATCCGTTGATAATCAAACACCGAAAAGCGTGATACCCCCAAGGTCCTCCCGAGGCTCTACTTTTTAAGAAGAGTGTTTGTGTCAAATTGGATCAGTACAACGTGGCATTTAGTTCTGTACCCTGTCTAACTTCGTCTCCTCACCAATACATCTATAACACTAAAATGATCCTGTTTTGGTGGAACGTGCATAATATATTCAATTTCTTTCAAGGTGCTACCGTTCAGATTCTGTCCAGAACATGTGACTTCCCCCAAATCAACCTTGTTCTTCGAAAGCGTGCCTTTAAAAAAAAAAACAAAAAAAAAAAAAAACAGCTTTTTTTTCGTGTGCAGTTTTCTTCCCATTAGCGGCGTCCCATCGCTCGGGTTGTGGCTTGATTAATGATGATTGATCGATAAACCGGACTATTTATTGCCCCTGGTGTATTTCTTCTCGTTTTCGGTCTTTCTAATATCTTATTTCTTCATTGATTTTGCTAACTTTTTCTAATACGGGATAAATGTATACAATAATTGGTTGTCTGTTTAGAACAGAGGGCTAATCTAAGCTCCAAAATCTTGTTGTGCATATAGCGAAAAAAGGTATTTCTTCCCCTTCAACAGATTAAAATTGACAGACCAGTTCCAAAAACACCGGCCATCCAAAGAAAGGCCTACGAATTTGGTCAGATTACGATCTATCACACACTCACTAAGACTAAAGACATATTACACTGATAGGAAAAAGTGTCAAATCCTTCCACGTTCTAGTGTCGTAGATCCAGATGAATCTGAACACAGCAGTGACAAACGATTAGGGACATAAAATCACTCGGGGGAAAAAATTTCATTGCAAACCAAAGACAACTTCTAGGTAGCTGACATAACCTTTCTCGAAATTTATAATTAAGTGGCTAGGCCTATCCCAAAAAGTCTTAAGGACCCTTTACATCTATAAAAGAAATAGACAATTACGTGCGATGATTGGGTTAAAATGGTAGCCATGTTTCACCCTTTCAACATTGTTGCCCGCCAAGGTTTCAGGGCCAGGGCCCCGTACTCAGTTACGTTTCACCAAAATGATACCCTTCACGTAACCCGTCCCCGATTGTGGGCTCAATGCTACCATCAGACATCATGAAATTCATCTGACCATAACAGTCACTTGTACGTTCTGACGTTAGGTAGACAGCACTCGATCATAACTCTGAATGGAATTTCAATACTCAATCGCACAACTACAATTAAAAATAAAGGGTAAATCTTACAACCATCCCTCCAATTCACCTCAAAAACCAACGTGAAACAGGTCGATCCATAGAAATTACGGGGAGAAGGGTCTGTAACAACATATTCCAGCTGGAATCCTCAGAAACATTCCAGTGCAAAAGGCTTTCACCAAATAAGTTTATCAGTTCGCCCGACCCCGCAAAAAATCTTTTCGGGCCTCCAGTCACGCAGACCTAATTTTTTACTGGGCAACTCATAACCGCATACTATATAGACTATGCTTGTCAAATACCTTCGTGAGCCTCTATAGCATAAACTCACTAAAACATTAGCGAGTCTTTCATAAGATTTGAAGTTTACACTTCAAGCTTAGCCTAGAGGACGCTGAATATAAAATATCCCCATAATTGAGTCTGTCTCTTACACAGAAGAGTAGAATATAATAATTTGGGACTAGTAATGTGTTAATTAGATTATGACGAGAAAGGCCACTAATCGAAAAATCAATGAGGAGGTCATGCAATGATTCTACACGATACCTCTCCAGCAATCAATGTTCCTGATGTCCTAATTATTGACCGGGTCAGATCCAGTTTTAAATAATGGCACTAATTCTATCTTCATTTAATCGAGTTTACACCGACGAGATTCGATCAGATAACAACATGGGTTTATGAAACTTTCAAAAAATAATTACTTCAAAACACTTTCGCGGTGCAAACTGATCTTTAAAAAAACACCCATAACACAAACATCAAAAAAAAATCTTCCTTCTCGCCTAACCGCACCTTAAATAACTATAAATCATTTTAGAAAGCGTGGTGTTTGCTGGTAAAACTATTTTGACAGAATGATGTTTTTATTTGGCAGGGTTTTTGTTCCTCTTCTTTCTTTTTTTCTTTCTTTCTCTCTCGTTCTCGCATGATTTTTCTCTTGCATTGTCGTTGATTTGGGATTGTTGGTTTCGGTTTTCCGCCGACTTATTGTGCCTCTTTTCCTTGTGTTGGGTTGATAATAGAGTAGGGCGTGGAAGAACCTGTGTGGACTCTCTTGTATTTCACTTGGTAAGGCAAACACCTATCTCTCTCTCTCTCTCTATCTCCCTCTCTCTCTCGCCC
>JADBJO010028827.1:0-10000 GCA_016801955.1 Conus betulinus | reverse complement strand
CCACTGGCTTCTGTTCCCTTCTGAAACAAATCACTAGTAAAATACCTGCAGCAACAAGTCTACAGCACATCTTGTCAGATTATGCGGCAGGATGATTGAGTATTAAAGCCTGTCTGTTCAATAATTTTTTTGATCCCCCTTTGTTTTCTTTCTTTCCGAACGCCTTCATTCATTCAAAAGCCCGGTTCTAACGAGCAAGCTTTACTCTTTCCTGCATAAAAGGAACACATGGTGTGACTCGCATATGGCGACAAGGATGCCCGGTCTTTTTAATTTTGAAATTCTCCCCTGTTTTTGTTTCCTGATGTATTGATACGAGAAACGTTTTCTGTAAAACATATAAAGGATAGAAACACAAAACATGTATTTATGTGAAGAGCGAGCGAGCGAGCGAGCGAGCGAGAGAGAGAGAGAGAGAGAGAGAGAGAGAGAGAGAGAGAGCAAGGAGGAGAGAGAACATACTGGTGGACTACCATAAAAAACATACTGGACCAGAAAAAAAACCAGAAACAAAAATAAAGTAGTAAGACAAAAGTACCATTGGGAGTTCACAAGCTCCTTCTTGATCTTGTTTCCCGAAATGCATCATAATGACAGGAGAAATCAAGCACTGATGTTTACAACAACAGGACTTTAAAATGTCATTACTTTCTATCTCAGTATTTTTTCATTCCCCTTCTCTTCGCTTCATTTCCCATCACTAAACACCCTATCTCTGTTAACTCCCTCTCACATTTAAAATCTCAGTTGCAGCAAATTAGCGTAACAGGAATGTCCACAAGACTATGTCGGGACCAGTCTTGGTCAGTGTGAATGAGAATTTGTTTTCAACCTTTAATCAAGCACCTAGGTTTTTCATAATATCCTCTATACTCATTCTCTTCTGTTTAACGCTTCTGTTTAACAGTCTAGTACAACACAGCACCTGAAAATCTGAACAGAAACCACAGTATTGCGGTCTTATTCCGTGGTTTAGAGATCGAGGGACTCTGGCTAAGCAATGAAAAGATGGCACGTCCGAAAACACTATAATCTGAAAGGCAAAACAGATCTTTTGCCGACTACCATAATGCAGATTTTAGCTACAGCGGGATATGATATGGACAACTCTGTGGAGAGGAGAGACACGAGTCAAATGAGGCAAGGGATGAAACAGGATTATTCTTTACTCCATAGCGGAAAATCAGGGGGTGGGAGTGGCAGGCACGGCAGATTTATGTCTGTGATAATGGAAGCATAAAACGTATACGGCAGCAAGGATTCCCAAGTTTCCTCGGTTCTAAAACTCTGACCTGTCTTTGATGTCTGATGTGTTGGGATTTTATGACTTCTTCTAAGTGAAAAAGTGCTGAGAGAGAGAGAGAGAGAGAGAGAGAGAGAGAGAGAGAGAGAGAGAGAGAGAGAGAGAGAGAGAGAGAGCACCGCGAGTCATAATCTCCAGTTTCCAAAGGCTGGTTCTATTACCTGCAGATGATTGTAACACTATCGAGGTAAGCTGGGTGGGAATGTGAATAACATTCACACACACACACACACACACACACACACACACACACACACACATAGAGGCACGCACACACGGCCGCGGTCGAGCCCCCCCCCCCCCCCCCACACACACACACACACACATACAAACGCAACCGTGCGCGCGCCCCCCCCCCACACACACACACACACACACACACACACACACACACACACACACACACACACACACACACTGACCGACTGAAACCAATTTATTGTCAGATTAACTCATGGTTTTACACACACACACACACACACACACACACACACACACACACTCACACACACACACACACACACACACATGTATATATATATATATATATATATATATATATATATATATATATATATATATCAAGAATACTACTAAAACGCCTAATAAAATTTGTAAAGTGCTCAACCCCTTGGGGAGCAACGTCTGTTAAAATAGTATGGTAAAAGGAAGTTTTAAAATCAACAACAGATCTGTTTCGAGCGCTGGCTCTCCTCAGGATGGTTTTGGGTCGCCTACTGCCGGTGTTATATGGCCTAATGTGTCACTGTTTGCACGTGCGGATTGGCTGCACGTGTTGTTCGGTTTTTCAGGTTGTTTACAGTTCAGGGTGCGTTTGCTGACAACGATTTCCATTTGTGCCTGCAGTTGTTTACTATTTCTACTTTAGTATTTAGGGTTGCTAAGTATGGTTTGCATAGTATTAACCATTTTTCTGTTGAACATAGGTTGCATCTTTTTGAAATGTTATTGTATGGTGATGCCCTTTTTATGATTTTCCAGGATATATATATAGTTTAATTTTTTGTCTTTAAGTCTCCAAACCCAGATAACAACATGAACAAAAACAAAAAAAGCAGGAAAAGGAAAATCACATGGTACAACCCCTCCATGATGGACGAGTAAAAAAAACAAACGTAGGGAAAGAATTTTTAAAAAAATTTGACAGCATCCTTCCCAAAAGAACACAAATTGTCCAAAATATTCAACAAGAAACACCATCAAACTATCATATAAAAGAACAGTGTCCCTTAAGCAACAAATGCCTCTATAACAACATTGTATACCAAGCCACTGTGACATCAGAAAATGAAAAAGAAACATACATAGGGATCACTGAAAATCACTTCAAAACCAGATATGCAAACCATAAACAGTCATTCAACAAAGAAAAATACAAAAAACCAAACAGAACTGAGCAAATATTTGGAGACTTAAAGACAAAAAAAAAAAAAACTATAACATATCCTGGAAAATCATAAAAAGGGCATCACCATACAATAACATTTCAAAAAGATGCAACCCTATGTTCAACAGAAAAAAATGGTTAATACTATGCAAACCATACTTAGCAACCCTAAATACTAAAGTAGAAATAGTAAACAACTGCAGGCACAAATGGAAATCGTTGTCAGCAAACGCACCCTGAACTGTAAACAACCTGAAAAACCGAACAACACGTGCAGCCAATCCGCACGTGCAAACAGTGACATTAGGCCATATAACACCGGCAGTAATCAAGATCACGAACAACAAAGCATGGAATCCACAAACCAGAAAAAAACGCCATGAAGACAGAAATGAGTCACTTGCCTGGTGAAACCAGTGATTCTTCTGGAGCCTGCTTTCTGTGGTTCTCAATGCCAGAGACAGTCGGCCTTGTGCAGCATCTTTCTGTCCAGAAAGACCCCCTCTTCCTCCAAGCACAAAGCCTATGTTAGTGGGCATAAGAGATGATCTATCTCTGTCTGTCCAATACTTTGCCACATGGTCTCATGATCTGGGCTGTGCCAGAAACACATGTCTGGCAGATCTGGACTAATCCGGACTTGAACTCTTTGAAAATTCTTCCAGGAGATTTTCCGTTTACATATTTGCTTGCGTTCAGCTTTGGGACACACACACACACACACACACACACACACACACACACACACACACACACACACACACACAGAGATACAGAGAGAGAGAGAGAGAGAGAGAGAGAGAGAGAGAGAGACAGACAGACAGACAGACAGACAGACAGACAGAGTGAGGGGGAGAGAGGTATATTAGGTAGGTAAATAGAAAGACAGATAGATAGATTAATCAATTGATAGATTGATAGATAAGCATATAGAAGACAGACAGATAAACAGACAGACAGATTGAGCGATAGATAGATAGATGGGTAGTTTGATAGATAGACAGGTAGGTAGATAGATAGATAGCCAGCCAGTCAGCCTGATAGATAGATAGAGAGATAGTAAGATAGAGAGATAGAGATAGATAAATATTTAGATAGATATGTTAATACCAAAAGAGAACAAAACGCCTTCTCTCTTTGGTGTATGCTTCCGTTCGCTTTCTCTGTTCTCTGTCTGTCTATGTCTTTCTGAGCTCCGTGCTGTTGACTTCTATCAGACCTTGATTTACTTTCTGTCTGTATTCATCGCTGTTCATTCTGACCTAGCCAACAGGTAATGTGTGGAAAAATACTGATGCAAATGAAGTGAACAATTTCACTTTTTTCCCATTCATTCTTATGTGCTTATATTCTCTCTCTCTCTCTGTCTCTCTCTCTCTCTCTCCTCTCTCTCTCTCTCTCTCTCTCTCTCTGTCTGTCTCCCTCCCTCTCTCTCCCACCACCCCTCCCGTCTCTCTCCCCTCTCTCTCTCTCTCTCTCTCTCTCTCTCTCTGAACGGCTGAATGTCTGTGTGGGTGGGCGCGTGTGCGCGCGCACGTGTGTGTGTGTGTGTGTGTGTGTGTGTGTGTGTGTGTGTGTGTGTGTGTGTGTGTGCGTGCGTGTGCGTGTGTTTGTGCGGGTGTGTGTGTGTGTGTGTGTGTGTGTGTGTGTGTGTGTGTGTGTGTGTGTGCGCGCGCGCGCGCGCGCGCGCACGCTTGTGTAAGTGTATATTGGTGAGGGGAAAGGCAGGCAATTGAAAGACATGCTGATTATGCATTCCCCCTCACACAAAATCACGCTCAGATGTATATCTAGGCATACATCATCAACAACAAAAACAACAAAAAATAACAGCAACAACAACAACAACAACAACATCAACAACAACAACAACACACACTTATGGTTCATGAAGACAAATATTCTCACTGAGTCTCTGTCTTTCTCTCTCTCTCTCTCTCTCTCTCTCTCTCTCTCTCTCTCTCTCTCTCTCTCTGATGTAATGACATCTTTTGAACGGCCTTCCATCGATCTTTAAAAGAGAAATGATTTTTAGAACAGTCCATTTTCTGCAATCTGCACGTGTAGTGGGCATGCCAGGATATGTGAAATTTTCTTGGGGGTGAAACAGAAACAGGTGTGCATGAGTTATGTGGACTTCCATACATAACAAGAGAATCTGTGTAATCATACTCTTCTATCCGTGTGCTCGTTTGTGTGTATACGTGTACGTGTGTGTGGTAAACTTTAATGCTAGCAATTCCTCAGCAGGTTCTAGCTTGGAAGTAATCAACTTGGCAAGATTGGTAAATATTATTGAAACGTTTCCGTCCATTGAGTGTGTGGAGTTGTCATTGAACTACTACCACAACTGTAAATCTGCTGTAGACATTGAATGCAATTTCTACCATAGGTGGAGATATGAATTAATGTATCACTAAATAAAGAACAAAGATAGACTACCCATACGCTATCAAGCGTCACGCACATTACGCGGAAATGTTATGTCATGCTGGTGATGCACGTTGTCAATGATAGAAACTAAGAGCACACTACCTGATAGAAACAGATCCCTGGGGTGGACTTTACACCTGGACACATGTGGTCATGAGGTCACCGGCAGAGAGAGGACCAGTAATCAAGGCTAGGGTATCTCTGATGGCAGCAGTCGAGAGGAAAGGGAGGGCAGGGATGAGGGGATGGAGGTGGGTAGAAGGACTAGCAGTGGCTGTGAAATGAAGCGAGGAGGTGGAGGGAGCGCGCGGGGGGGGGGGGGGGGGGGGGGGGGGGGGGGGGGGGGGGGGGGGGGGGGCAATAACGCCTCAGGGGGGCTGAACAAGTAGGGGTCAATACAGAAGTGAGAGCCCCAAGTCGTCTGCTAGAGCTAGTGCTGATGACGTTTCGTCAGGTGGCGATGCACCACCACACAGCTTCTCCTTCGTCTGTCATCCTGTACATTTCATTCTGCTGTCACATGTAATCATCACATCTCCGTACAATGTGTGCACATTCCTTCTCTTGTCTATCATACATCGCAACGGAATGACTCGAGTGTGTAGTTCACAACTTTCGTTTCTTTTTTTCCCCCCCGTGACTTTGTCAAAGCTGTTTGCAATCCCGAAGACTACCAACAGTTTCCTACGTGCAAAAGACAGCTGAAAACTCAGTCTTCACGTCAAAGTACTCTCGCTTTAGGTTCAGGTCATTCCAGACTTAGTCAGCATTTGGTTCTATATTCTAACAGAAATTGAAAACATGAATGCTTGTCTCTTCTGTATAATGATTATTTACAATGGTGAAGACATGCTAGTCAGTACCTCCCCATTTTCGTCGCACAAATCGATGTTTAAGATTTGGTATATCTTACACAAAGTTCATAATTTCGTCTTTTTTTTTTTTTAATGAAAGCTTTGATTACAAAATCAGCGACAAAATTGGTATGATTGGTGATGGCTTTTCCTTTCCGTGAAGGAAGAACTGAATCTTGATTGATGTACAGTTTGCTGCAATTTTACGCAAAGAAAATTATTCTAAAGGCATTGCAGTTATCTTTGAATTCGTATGACATATGATAAGTAAAATAATAAACACACAAATCCCACCAATGAACAAGTTTTTTTGAAAAAAAAAGAATAATCCCCTGGCAATCTCATGCTGGAAAACGTCATCGATTCAACCAGAAGTACGGCTGATACAGATTCGGTGCAAAGGCATACGATAAACAAAAGCTGTTGCCAAGGCAAGCTATGAACAAAAGCTGTTGCCGAGGCAAGCTATAAACACAAAAGCTGTTGCCGAGGCAAGCTATAAACAAAAGCTGTTGCCGAGGCAAGCTATAAGGAAAAACTAAAATACAGCGCTCGAAGAAATATATCCTTCCAAGCTTCATACACGATATCAAAATATTGTTACAATTTTATTTTCAAAAGGAACACTTTTTTTAGAACTGAATAAAATGTGGCAGACAAGCCAGATGTCATGATATATTTTTTTCGTAAAAAACAAACCAAGTAACCGTATGCGGAGAAAACAAAAAAAAAAAGGGCGGGGCGTACGATACACAAGGAGAGAGAGAGAGAGAGAGAGAGAGAGAGAGAGAGAGAGAGAGAGAGAGAGAGAGAGAGAGAGAGAGAGACAGACAGACAGACAGACAGACAGGCAGAGACAGACAAACAGGCAGACAGGCAGACAGACAGAGACAAAGACACAGAGACAGAGTGAAAGAGAGAGAGAGGAAGCGATTTCAGGAGTATAATGTGATGGGAAAAAAGCCCGATCCCCTTTTTGCACATCTCATTTCTCTCTGATGATTCGAGTTTTTTAAAACTCAGATTACAAGATCCTTGTCTTCCATTCCCCTCTCTGTGAGCATTGACCACGCTGAGGGCCTGTCGTCAAACAGGTACTAATTTTCTTCACATACAGACAGCCACTGCAGGTGGGGAGGATTCTGTGTGACAGGCTAATCGCCACATTAGCAACAGTGCGAGGGGGTTACTTTCTTTCTGTTCTGCTTTGAATGACGTATAATCGACTGGAATGCAATTTAGAAAACACCTCCATTCCTTGGCCTGTTCTGTAACCCCCCAAACTCCTCTCTCTCTCTCTCTCTCTCTCTCTCTCTCTCTCTCTCTCTAACCCACTAAATGTAAGCTTACTGATAGCCGAGCCAAAATGCTGTCAGCTAGAAACGACCCAGCAAGCAACTACATACAAATCATCATCAACATCATCATCATCATCATCATCATCAGGTCAGGTCACAACAACAACAACTGCGCAAAAGGACCACCTCTCCTATAGAGCAGCGAGTGAGCGTAAAGTGTTCTGGTGAGATTGGTTGCCGCACTGTATGAATTCAGGAGTGACAGAAGCCAGTTTAAGGGGGGCGTGAACGACACCAGACGACTGGGAGGGACTGATAAAGGATGCGATTCGTGGTCCAAGCCCTCGATACACTGCGTGACCAAACTGGTAGCGATAGCATCGAGCACAACGTTTTGCGGGAGATTTCTAAAATGTAGAATGGGCAGTTTCTTTGGGGGAAGTTCAAATTATATCTAACATTTAGCACTAGAATCACTGGCGTCATCATCGGTTTAGAAAGAAAAATCTAATTCAAACACGTATTATCTTAGTGTAAAATGAATCTGTAAAAAAAGCATAAGAGAAATGACAGGATATGATATTTGTTGAAAGAACTAGACGACGAAATCCATCATGATCCCTCACAGACAATGCATGCAATCCAGAACCCAGGCAAACCATGCAGATGGACGTGAGTTGCTTGTGATGTGAAGGCAAACATAGAGATGGACGTGAGTTGCTTGTGATGTGAAGGCAAACATAGAGAGATGACGTGAGTTCCTTGTGATGAATGAAGCAACGTGATGTGAAGGAAGGCAACCATGGAGATGACGTGAGTTGCTTGTGATGTGAAGGCAAACATAGAGATGGACGTGAGTTGCTTGTGATGTGAAGGCAAACATAGAGATGGACGTGAGTTGCTTGTGATGTGAAGGCAAACATAGAGATGGACGTGAGTTGCTTGTGATGTGAGGCAAACCATGGAGACAGACGTGAGTGCTTTGTGATGTGAAGCCACAGTGTGTGTCACTTCTGCAGCATGTTCGCTGTGTTCTTCCTTTCTGGGAGAGTTTGTCTGCCTCATTTTTCTTGTCCAGACAGACCCCATCATGCCTCAAGCGTAAAGCCTATGCTACTGTGCTTTGCAAAGAAGATTACCTCCCCCTCTCCCCGGTCGATGCCTTACATCGTGCTCTCGAGTCTGCCAAAAACACACGTCTGCTAAACGTGGTCTAATCCTGACATAAACTCTGGTGAAGTTCTTCATCGAGAACAGGGAAAGGGAGAGTGTCACTGAAAATGAGAGATCTAAGTATGACGGGAGAATGGGAAAGCAAAAGATATGTTTACAAGCCCAGCACATCATCATTAGTAACATTCTTTATAATACTTGTGTCAGCGACAAAATCAGCAGTAATTGTAAACATCCCCTCTTTTCTCGTCATTCAGCCATCCTTTCTCGTCTTTCAGTTACTTGATTTTTTTTTTTCTGAAAATGAAATCATCGTACGATAACATTAATTAAGGTCTGGCCGAATCCCAATACTTCTCTTCGGTAAAGAAACAGTGACAATTCATTGCAATGCCTTCGTACTGTGTACGATACGTGGGGGATCTCATTCTATAATGCTTACCTTATCTCTCCCGCAACTCTAGCCTTGGCAAAGTGAAAAGAAGTGGCGATCCCTTCAGCCACCCATCAAGCGGACTTTAGCCTCGGGGAACGATGGGCTTTGTCCACGCCGGAAAGCTGAGCAGGATGCATTGTTGTGAGGATAGACACGATACGGAGGCCGTTGGATACTGAGAGATCTTGTCAGGTTTCTTGTGATGACAAAAGTTGTCCAAGCTGTAAATTGACCAGTAAGGCAGTAACAGTTGCTGTAGTGGTGGTGGTGGTGATGGTGGTGGTGGTGGTGGTGGTAGTAGTAGTAGTAGTAGTAGTAGTAGTAGTAGTAGTAGAAGAAGAAAGCAGCAGCAGCAGCAGCAGTAGTAGCAGCAGCAGCAGCAGCATCAGTTGTCTCTGTGTCATCCTCAACTCGTTCTTTGTGGCACTCTGGCAAGTTCATCCATCACCTCACAGCCTCGAATGCCCATATGACCGGAAAAACCAGGCAAAAAAATACACTGTATCCATTTGACTTCAGAGACGTGTCCAGTGCAACCAATTTCATCAGTTTAGGGTGCTTGAGCTTACGGCTGCCAATGGCTTCCAACGCAGAATCTGTTTTGCTCTCTGTCGTCTGTAGTCTCTCTCTCTCTCTCTCTCCTCTCTCTTCTCTCTCTCTCTCACCCGCCACCCCACTATAGCTATATACCTTATCTCTACTTCTCTCTCATCTATCTACTCTATTCTTATCTATCTATAACCGGACCAAGGCACAGACCGGCACTCCGCCGCCTGGAGCTGTCACAGGATTGTGGTGCTATGACCCCCAGACCACAAGCACACTAGACAGGACCTACACTCCAGGCACTCGCTGGACCAACATTTTTCTCCCGGGCCCCGCCCGCCCCACCCCATCCCCCCGAACCCCTACCCTCTTTTTTTCTTAGTTTTCCAGGGACTATTTCTCTGTTTCTGCGCGCCACGTCGTCCCTTCCCTCGCCCCCACACACTCCCCCCCTTACAATCACCGCATACTCTTCACAGCACCCCTCCTTATGACCACCGCACGCCCACACACCCCACCCTTTTCCCCCAACACACCCAAACCCCCACC
>JADBJO010028826.1:10000-19698 GCA_016801955.1 Conus betulinus | reverse complement strand
TGTGATTGTCGTCGCTGAATGGCTTGTCCCATGCTGCGGGAACGTGTCCAGTCTTGTCATTCCTGAACGTAGTTGAGCGGAAAAAAAAAAAAAAAAAAAAAACCTGAAGAGCCTGATACAAGACTTTATCGCTGTCCGCCATCTTTTGTGTGTGTGTGTGTGTGTGTGTGTGTGTGTTGGTTGCCTGTTCTGTGTGATGTGTGTTTTTTTTTCTATGTGTGTGGTGTGTTGTGTGTGTGTGTGTGTGTGTGTGTGTGGTGTGTGTTGCATGGTTGCTTGCGTGTGTTGTGTGTGTGTGTGTGTGTGTGTGTGTGTGTGTGTGTGTGTGTGTGTGTGTTTGCTTGCCTGCGGGCGTGCGTGAGTGTGTGTGCGTGTGTGTTGGTGTGTGTGTGGTGTGTTGTGTGTGTGTGGGTGTGCGTGCGTGCGTGCGTGTGTGTGGTGTGTGTGTGTGTGTGTGTGTGTGTGTGTGTGTTGCGTGCGTTGCGTGTGTGTTTATCCAGATACCATATACACGTGAGAAAAGAAGAAGAGAAGAAAAAAAAAAAAAAACAACTAGTCAGAGAAATCCCTCTCTAGAATATTGTAAAACTGACCCATGAACCCACCTGGTGACACCTGGTGTTAGCCACAGTCCTCTTCGTCTCTGTCATCCTGACACTCCACAAAAAGATTACAGGCCAGGTGGGGCTGGAGACCGAGCAGTCCTTTCCAGTTAATCCATGGAGCAGTTCCACTTTCCACTGGGAACCCTGACTGGCCTTTTGGAAATCTTTGGAAAAAATAAACGCACCTCATTAAGGAGTGAAGGTGCGTTCCCCACACACCACACACACACCACACACACCACACACACACACACACACACACCCATCTCTCCTCTCTCTCTCTCTCTCTCTCTCTATGTGTATATATATATATATATATATATATATATATATATATAAAAACAATATAAAAATGTCCTTTAAAAATCTGAAAAAGCTCAACTGTCAAGGAAGCGACATCTGTTAAAAAAAAATGTTATTAAAATGAAGTATTCAAAACCAACAAGCTGTTTCGAGCCTCTTGTTCTCATCAGGATATCCTTTTTGGGGCACGCTGTCGGTCTTTTATAGCGTGCGGGACCTGATTTCATTTCTGCATGTGTGGGTCAATCTCATTCGTTGCACGTGTGGTCTGTGGTTCTTGCTGGGGTCTGTTCAGGTGGAGTGCGCTAACAAAGATTTCCATTTGTGCCGGCAGTTGTTTACTATTTCTACAGGTACTTTTGTATTTTCAAAGTTGCTGGATGGGGTTACACACACACACACACACACACACACACACACACACACACACACACAAACATATATATAATATATATATATATATATATAGATATATATATATATATATATATAATAAGTTTTAAAAAATATGATTAAAAGGAGAGGATTAAAACCGACAAAATCTGTTTCGAGCAATGGCTCTCGTCAGGGGATCCAACCAGATTCTGCATGCCACAAATGAACAGGTAGCAGTCACAGACTGTGGTCTGAAATGTACCATACAGTGGGACAGTTTGTCCATGCCACAGGTGGCTAGAGCCCACAGAAGACAGTTGTATTCCAAACTGTTACCGCAAGCCGATAGGAAAGTTCCAGGCCACAAGTCACTATCCCGTAGCTGATCAGTTGTGGCCTGATAATTTCAGCTGTGAAGGTCTTACTGTTGTGTGCCACAACTATCTAAATCTGTTGATTAGTTGTGCTTCAAAATTCTGGGAACATGAAAGCCTTTCTTTTCAGACCAAGAGTGTTTACTTCTTAAGATTGCGTAAATTCTGTGATTTCCATTTTTTTAGCCCCCATTTGTACAGCTTCAGAACACTATCTAGTGTTTGATTTTCCCAAGTTTGGAAGTTCTGCGTGCAGAGGTGTAATTTTTGAAAGTCCTGTGAAATCTTCAAGTGGCCATTTCTCAAAATGGCGTTTTTTTCAAGATAGACAGTTGTGGCTCTAACGTATCGAATTTTCCCATTGTGGCAGACCATTCAGCGTTATAAAAGGTATGGAACACTCTGAGTGGCCAGCTCTATTGTTCAATGACACAAGCACTGTCAGTGGCTAAGAATTGTACAGATCAACATTCACTTGGATCTCCGAAGAGATGCAATCTCCCACTGATTGACCAAACAGTTTAATGCTGAGCGTTTAGGTAGTGGGGGAAAAAAACAGTGCAGTCTAACAATTCTTTCATCGTTGTAGTAATGGCTTGGCAAAGTCTTGGACTTAAAATAGGGAGTGGAGATCGAAGATCAAGAAAATGGGAACATTAAAAGCAAGAAGACATGTTATAGATACAACAATACTTCACTAACTGCACAGGGGGAACCATCGTAATCCATCTTGAAGGCAGATCTATTCGCATTGCCTGTTCTTAGGCCTTCCGTCTGCTGGATCAGACTCATCAGGAAGACAGACATGGCTGATTGAGTCTGTGCTCTTGGAGTCAAATAGAGACAAACTACAGTCCATAAATCTATGGTGTTCTCACCACCAAGGGTTCATAAAAGAATCTAACACCATCCTCAAAGCAGTCATCAGAGGGTGGTAAAATGAAACAAAATGGAAGTGTGGTGAGGAAACACGTTGCCTGAAAAAAAAAAAAAAACAACTGACAACGTTATGCAAACAGTATAAAATGTCGGGGACAATCTTTGAGCCTATGCTTGAGGATCCATTCAAGGATCCAAGGGAGATCAAAAGATATGGAATAGTCTGAGTGGTTAGCTCTGCAATTCAATAACGCACGCTTTGTCAGCATCTAACAATTGTGCGGAACAACTTTTACTAGGATCTCCAAAGAGATACAGTTTTCAACTGATTGACTGAACAATGCAACTCTAGAGAAAGTTATGCCAAGGCATTTATAAATTTCAAGAATGCACGTAACATAGCCAACGTGCAACCGTCTCTCTGTTGCTTCCAAATATGCTCCTTTTCATATTAAAAAAATTCTATTCATCCAAATGACCTATAATTTTAGTTCATGAGCTAAGTGTATTGAATTATTCTCTTGTCTCTGCAATCCAACTACAGTCTTCAAGAGTGAAAGGTACATCATCTAGCAATAAAATAACGAGTTTTATGAGATAATTTGCAAAACTAGCACCATGCCTACCGTTTACTACTATTTCATTTGAGTGTTTCTGGTAGTGTGAGACGCTTACTAGGCTGGCGATGTGTCTGTGTCCTTGTCAGTTCTTGCCTTCAGCATTTACCACTGGCTTGCACTGCTGTGAAACAGCACCGTGAAAAGAAAGCAGAGTGTGTGAGCCTCTCATGCCAGAAAGTAGCTTCTGCACTTTAAGTGCCTATACATCGCGACGAATGTCCCCTGGGTGTCTTGCCAGTCCCAAGCCAAACTACAGGGGACAGGAGGAGGATGTTCTTTTAACATGCAACGTCCAGGCCCACTGGCATGTGGATATGCCCTGGCATTCATGAGCCAAAGCCCCAGGTATGATCAAACAGCAGGATGGCCAGTCCATCAACTGGGTCTTCCATCCCTCTAGGAGACAGATACTCTGAACAACAAAGCTGCATCTCCTGGAGCTGTCCAACACGTGGACGTTACTGCGCCTGTTGTTGGCAATGAGCGCCAGAAGGTGAAAGGGAGGAGAAGAGAGACAGCGCAAGTATCCTTCACCTCAACGAGCCCCTACACTAGTCAGGTAGGCAGGTACACTGATAAACTTTAAAGCAGCCTTTGCCAGCCACTTAAAAGGTCCCGAGGCGATGGAGAAGTAGTGACAGGGACAGGCAAAGGATTTTGTTGGAGGTTCCTAGCTACAACTCTGCACGTAGACTGCTGTAGGGCTGATGGTCGCTCATCATACACCAGGGCATATGCGGTGCTTGTATCCTCCTACAGCGACAGAGCAGCCCTATTATGTGATAATATAAATACGTTTTACAATGATCAGCAATCAGTTAACAATTCACCACTACTGTTGGCACGCTGCTGTCCGCTGACTGATTTACAGTTAACACACTGTAACACGTTAACACACGTCACAAGAACATTTTCGACAGACATATTTTCTGCAGACGAAACAAACAGCAGACAGGAATGGATAAGATGATTTCTTCCCTCATAGTAGTTAACATGAGCCAATGCAAGGTCAGGGAGAGAGAGAGAGAGAGAGAGAGAGAGAGAGAGAGAGAGAGAGAGAGAGAGAGAGAGAAGAAGCAGAAAGAAGACAGACTTTTCAGATCACTGGAAAGACTGAAGTCACCATAGATCAGACCGTTAAAGAAAACATGTCACCTGAAAGCATGGTGTAAATGAGACGGATTCCATGGTATTGTTCGGTATAACGCCAACCTGTAAATGTCTGTAACATGTAGGACGCCCTCCTCTATAAGAAATGTTCGATCCTTCACATGTTTTGTCAGTATATCTGGAACTATTTCCTGACCAGAAGGACCTGATACACTTAGTCTGATTGGGTGGTAATCACTAGCAGTCATATAGAGGAGGGTGAGCATCATCACAGTTCCAGGAAGAATTTGGGATGCTCAGATCTATTTTGCATTTTTTGTCGATATGGATATCCACACCTCGTATTAACATTAAAGCATACCTGCACGTCTGATATATACAGGCCCTTTTAGCAAACAAAATAAGAATGAACGGTAAAAAGATCATCAATCAATCAATCAATCAATCGAATTGTTAAATCAACAATGTACATTGTTATGAGATTGGCAACAGGGAGCAAGATGTGACAAAGCCTGCCTACTAGGAAGCCTATCACGTCATTTTGAATGAAAGGAGTACGGCAACGAACCTTTAAAAACAATGCGTTATATACCTTTCTTCTTCGTAGTCGTTCGCTCAAACAGGCACCCACTGATGCACTGAAGAGGCTGCTGTCCGGCAGAAGCCCACCAGAGATCCGCAGTGTTTCTCCCTCATCATCGGTTAGTCAGCAGGCCAGGTCTCTGCTCTCAGATTAGGGTGTGTCAGACAGTCTGTAGGGAGTGTTCCACTGCCATTGTGGCGTACCGCAGGGGCACTCTGCAGACTCACCAATGCGGAACCTTGTGAACATGTGATGGTGTAGCCTGGAGTGGCCCGTCCTCAGCCTCACAATGTTTACTGGGTCTGGTCTGGGTAGAGGTAGTAGGCATATGTCCTGTTGTAATCTGGATGTAGCTGAAGCCATCTTTTCCTCTGCTTCTCCTTGATGATTGTCTTGGCCTCTTCATATGAGATTATCTGTTCTTCTTTGTGGCTGCTGCCCCTCCTTCCTTCGCCAGTTGGTCTGCCTCTTCATTGCCTGCTATGTTGCAGTGTGAGGATATCCACTGAATGATGGTTAGTTCAGTGGCCTGCCACAGTCTGGCAAGGCAGAAAACAAGGGGATTGAGGTCCTTGTTCTTTGGGTTGTGTACAGCCTGCAGTACTGACAGTGCATCAGACAAGATGACGACTTTGGGATGTGTGTCCTCTCTATTCGCACTCAGTGTCTCCGCTGCTGTCTGCAGTGCATCTGCCTCAGCTCTGTACTTCGTGGAGAACTCCTCAGTGGGAATGACATGTGGATGCGTGTTCCATCTTTCAAGGTTAGGAATACTCCTCCACCTCCATTTATGGTAGCCTCATCTGCTGAGCTGTCCGTGTATGCATATGTCCACAGCTCCTTGGGATATGCCTGTTCCATATGATCTAGGGCTTGTGCTTTCTTCTCTGGTTCTGACTGTGGCCCTTTGTGAGAATGCCTGGGATTGTCTCTCTGACTTCCAGAAAACTGGTCCCTTCTCCAAGTGGGTCAGAGCTGTGTGTTGGGATCTGCTTGTTCCCTGCGGTAGCAGTTCAGGGTCCTGCCTCTCGAGTCTGCGAGCATTGTTTGCAAAAAACTGCAGGTGCTTCAGTCGCACTTGGTTGGCTCTGACATTCTTTTGTCATGGGGGGATTCTTCATCCTGATGAATTTGGCAACCTGGGTGAGAACTATGGCAATCTTTCCTGCTTTCAAGGCTCTGAAGACCTGTCAGAGTTTCCATGGCTTGGATCGGGGTTGATTTGAGAGTGCCAGTGATGATCCTGGACGCCTGGTTCTGGATCATGGCAACTTTGTCCAGATCGGTCTTGGCTGCTGTCCCCCAGGCAGCTGTAACCATATTCTAGGACAGGTTTTTCACTCGTCCAAGGTACAGTTTCTTCTGGATGTTGTGGTCGGCTCCCCTGGAAGTTCCTGATAACTTCTTCATCAAGCCAGACGTAGCCTGGCTCTTTCTGTATACTTGTTGATCTGGTGTCTCCAAGTCATCCTGGCGTTAAATGTGACTCCTAAGTAAGTGGGGTGACTTATCCTGTTGGAGGACGTGACCATTTAAAAAAAATGTGTTTATACCATTTGTTCCACATGTACGAAAATAAAAAAAAGAAGAAAAGAGTTTTAAAATCTAATCAGAATTCAAACTGCCATTGGACCTTTTTCTATTACCTTCCATCCCTTAATGCCGAAATAAGCTTGCCATCTTCACAGAAAGCAACATCCACGTGGAAGTGGCACAAAATTACAGGGCAAAGAGAACAGGTTAATATGAACAGAAATAGGCCATATCAAATCACATTCCATCTTGCAGAAGTTGGTTTATTAATCTTTTACTGCCAGGGACTCATTTGCATGTAACGTTAGACGTGAGGCTGTAGGATTACATCATAACCGTGGATGTCAGTAAGGACCCTCGGTCAACGTGACACATTTGTCACGCAGCAGTTCCTTATTAATAAAAGATCTTTTAGATTTGAAAAAGGGTTGCCAGTATCACTCCAGGACCGGTACTGATCTGCGTCAGGGCTTCAATCATGTGAAACTGAACAGGTGCTAACACTTTTCCTTTATGGCTGTTTTCGGAATTCAGTGGCCATCTAACACATTTTCCTTGTGTGTGGTCTGCATTAAGTGATGTATACTGTAAGATCATGTTGACATGAGATACTGATTATGTATTTGATTATGTAAAAGATCATGTAACAAGTTCATAGGTTAAAAAAAACAAAAACAAAAAAACAAAAAAAACAAACAAAAAAAAAAACAAACAAAAAAAAAAAAAAAACGCATTGATAGTGGGGGAGACGACTGAAAAACATAATTATCATCGAAGGCTAGGCGTATTGTAATGTTTCTATTCTGTAAAATCTCAACTACCATGGGTTCCGTTTACTTCTATGTGTGGGCGTCGTTCCCTTATTTGATCTTTGTTTTTGTCTCATTCTACATCAGACATTTATGAATCTATACACACAACAACAACAACAATGCAACAAT
Source organism: Conus betulinus (assembly GCA_016801955.1). Taxonomy (NCBI): domain Eukaryota; kingdom Metazoa; phylum Mollusca; class Gastropoda; order Neogastropoda; family Conidae; genus Conus; species Conus betulinus. The sequence goes on along the minus strand of JADBJO010028826.1, from coordinate 12,375 downwards.
AGCAAGTCTACATACAACATAAACACATTCAACGCCCAGTTGGTAAGTTCGTACTGTAGGTCTTCTTTCTTTCCTTTTTTTTTTTTTTTTTTCTCTTTTCCTTGTTTTTGTTTTTGTTTTGTTTCAGTCAGTCAACAATGCATGGACGCGATGAAAACATTTCTCTTCTTCCTTCGTGTTTCGGTTCTTTGTTGTTGTTGTTGTTGTCGTTGTCGTTCTGGTTGTTCTGATTGTTCTATATGTCTTCCTCCTCCTCCTCCTCCTCCTCCTCCTCCTTCTTCTTCTCTCTCTCCCCCTCCCCCCCCTCCTCCTCCTCCTCCTCCTCCTTCTCCTCCCCCCCCTCCTCCTTCTTTTTGATTCTTCTTCTCTTCTTCTTCTTCTTCTTCTTCTTCTTCTTCTTCACCCTTAACTCTCTGGAAGTCATAGGGACACAATGCTGAAGAACAAATCACCAGTTCCTCAAGTTCTGTTGGTTGTGTGCGAATGTCCTGTCGTTGCAAATGTTTTTCCTGATCCACTCAGTAAATTTGTCAGTCCATTTTTTTTTTCTGTTTTCCCTTTCACTTCCCTTATTCAACAGGATTCCCTTTTTGTAAGAGCACCGGATTTTGTTGCATGGCTATATACCAGCATAGGCCCTTTTCCTGCCTAATCCCCAGTAGATCTCCACACGATCCCCATGTGCTGCTGATGGTTTAATCCTTTCGCTGATTAATGATGTGACTGGTGTATCTGATGTTTAATATTTTGTGGTAACATCGCATTTTCCATGGCTTGGATTCTTCTCTCTAGACCCAAGTGAGAGACCATGCCTTGGATACGTACAATAAGATCCAATATATACCAGTGTACGTAAAAAGCCTTATCTTATGTTTGATGAAGATGTTTTTCTTCTTCCATACACATTTTGATTTGCGCAGTGCTGCGGCTGTCCTTTTCGCCATTGAGATGATTTAGACCCCACCACTGCAATGGATGCGTTCTCGATAAGTGAACTGTTGAACAGACTCTAGCTTCTGGTTAAATACAGTAGTGTTGTGGCTGGCATTCAAAATGGGTCTTCTTGGCACTGAGTTCCAAGCCATAATTATTCTTTTGATGTTCCGTCCAATCTGTCTTCACATGATCTTCATGTGCCTCAGTCATAATGCGTTCCAGGCGTATGTTAACAGTGAGGGAGATTTAAGGCAGCCCTGACTAACCCGCAGGTGAAATAATAGAACTAATCTATCCAGTACCACCCTTACGGTGCGCACTAGTCAGTTTTTGAAGTACCGTTGTTGAATGGCGTTGATAAACTTCCGCCTGACGACAACTGTCTTCATTGTGCCAATACCACCTACCGCCAGATTCCATTGAATGCCTTTTTGAAATCTATGAGGACATGACACGTCTGCCACTGGAGGATTTTTTTTAAAGGTAAATAGGTTAAAAATTAATGATAATTCGCCTTTGTGGAATCTAGTCAGTTTCTACGGCGATGATATCTGTTTGCGGTTCAATTTGTTCAGAATTATTTTGAGCATTATTCTACTGGCATGGCTGATGAAGCTTACAATGTGGTAGTTCTGCCGTGTTGGAGTTTCTCTGTCCTAAAGGGTCACGATAAGTGACTGAGTCTGTGGCATGGGTTACCCCCAGTGTGGTGGGGGATTTTGTTGCTGATGGCAGTCCGGATATCAATGACTGCATCTCCACCATGTTTTGAGAGTGTCTCAGGGATGGTCTCAGGGATGTTGATGCTTGCAGTGTTCCCACATTTCAACGAGTTCATGCAGCTATGAGTAACTGGAAAAGTCATTCTTATTTTGATGAATCCTGTGCTGTCAACACATTCGGATTTTTGTGCTCTGTTGATGCAGAGTTCAAAGCAATATTCAGTACACCTTTTTAACAATGTCTTTTTTTTTCCTGTGTCAGACATTTACCATGCTTTTCCTGAATGGGGACAGCACCAATCGAATACTCGAAAGCATGCAAAACACACTGTCATTATGCAGATATCCTCAGTACCAATGTATTTTTTTCTCTTATTTTGTAATATAGCAATTTTCGTCTAAACTGTGAAACAGTCGTTAGCTAATGATGATGATGGTGATAATAATAATAATAATTATAATAATGATAATAATCATATGTCATCTTCCTTTTTTCTGCTTCACATCTCTCTTCTTTTTCTTCATTTATTTATATGTTTTTCGTTGTTTTGTTTTTGTTTTTTTTGCTTCCTCAGACGCTTCCCCATTGTGTTCCGACACAACAGCGTAACTGGATAAGAACAGCAGTGAGTAATTTACCAGTGAAACATCACATTAATTTGGCAACAGCGTCGAGTGCCTGTGATATGTGAGTTTATTTCATCTTTGGAAACAATC
>JADBJO010028826.1:0-5000 GCA_016801955.1 Conus betulinus | reverse complement strand
GACCGCGGAAAATGGTAATTTGACTCCTCTGCCTTTCCGGTTTTAAGAAGAATGCTATACCAGAAAAAGGCTGGTGTGCAATACCATAGTATGTTTGTTGAGTTTTCAAAAAAAACTAACCAAAGGTGCCGCCTAAGAGCAAACGAAAATCATGAAAGAGCAAAACAAGCTACATTTTCTTGTGAAAAGTAGAAAATATAAAAAGATAACCTCTTAAGACACAGTGCTGAGGGCCAGTTCTTGGAATGAATCCGCACGGGACTAAATTACAATAAAACAATAATTCCAAGGATAAGTACCGAGCACCATTCCAGCAACTTACAGAGCAGCTAGGTGTTGCAATGTCATCTCCATGTTTTATTGTATATATATATATATATATATATATATATATATATTAATGTCCTTTTTTTTTTTCGTCCTAGAAGAAGGGTAGCCCCCTTTTCTGAGAACGATCATATTACTTTAACTCAAATTTACTTTTAGTTGGAGGGAATCAGCTGCCTTTGCAAACTGTTTAACTCATTTTCGAGACCTATTACTGGCATTTATACAACGTCATATGGGAAAAGCAGAAAAAAAAAAAGATATTTCCACAACATCCTTTACAACATTGGCGCCACGTCTTCCAGAGCCTGTGACCTCCAAAGTCAGTTCATTAATGAATGAAGAAAACAAAACTGGGCTGTAAACATCACCCTGCTTAACACCAGACGTAAAATGAATGTAATCTGTTAAAGCAGCACTGCATCGCACGTTTGCCTTTACACAGTCACAAATACTCATAGTACATTTTACATCTTTCCATGCATACCATTTTAAAACACAAAATAGGCCACAGTATAGCTCTATTAATAGTGTCAAAAGCTTTCTCAAAATCAGTGAAAGCAACACACAATTTACTGTTCAGACAAAACTGTTTTTGAGAGAGAGAGAGAGAGAGAGAGAGAGAGAGAGAGAGAGAGAGAGAGAGAGAGAGAGGGGGGTTAGGGAGGGAGCATATCAAGACAATTGTAGGCGTTTAGCTTAGTTGGTGCTATTGATCATCGTGGGTTTTTTTTTTCTTTTTTTGTTTTTTTTGTTTGTTTGTGTTTTAATACATTCTCGTTTGTTTGCGTTTTTTGAGGCATATAGTGATGAGGCACTCTCTGAATTAAAAAAAATGTCAGGACTATGTGCTGTCGTTTGTCGTTTTTTTTTTTTTTTTTTTTTTTTTTTTTGAGGGGGGGGAGGGGGTTGACTGAATTATTCTATACGGTGCTGCCAAATTGAAGAGAATTAAAGTTTAGATCCAGTTGCGTTTCTTTCTTTTTGTGTCATAGTATAGTATATGGTTCTCCATGCCTAAACATCAAATTGGTAACAGTAGCAGTTCGAAGTTTCAAAAGCCGTGCCCTTTTTCATTAAATAGAACTATGCAGTTTCTAGGTGCCTACAGTGTTAACACTGAGGAACAACAATAGATGAAGTATCTCAACAAGCTTTTTATTTGTTTGTTTGTTTCGTTTTGTTTTAACATCTTCACCGTTTCAGGTCCCCTTTTTACATAGGACATGGAAAAAATAGTAATAATGGTAAGAAAAAAAAAGTAAAAAAACAAACTGGTTTGGCACTTTCCTCGATTGAGTCTAAAAGCGTTTTACATCAACGCGAATCATGATGATAACTAAGCAATAAAAGCAGCAAACACATTGTCAACGAAAGAATGAATATAACACACACACACACACACACACACACACAGAGAGAGAGAGAGGAGAGAGAGAGAGAGAGACGCTGTGAAACGTGTGAAACATACATAGAAATGGATGAAGAACCGTCTAGAGGGGGTTGGAGCCCGGTGCAAGGAGTATACGAGGGACGAAGGGAGGGAAAGTGTGTGTTTGTGTGTGTGTGTGGTGGGTGTGTGGGGGGGGGGGGGGGGGGGGGGGGGGGGGGTCAGTAGACGCTGCGTAAAAAGAGGGATCTTTAGAGAAAACCTTGAGGGAGGCCGTAAAAGGAGATTGCCTAACGATGAATAAGAGAGCATTCCAGACTATCAGAACCTTCTAGAAGGGACATCGCTGACCATATAATTTTGTCCTGAGAGACGAAATATGGATGATTCAACCACATAATTAAGCACAGACTTTTTTCAAAGATCAAGTGTAGAGAGGGAAGACTATCAGACAGATAGTTGGGGCCAGATCCAGCAACAGATGCGAAACATGCGGAAGAAATTTTATATGAAAATTATGGATTTAAACAGGTAGACAATTCTGAATTCAACAGGTAGCCAGTACAAGATTTCAGAAGAAATGTAGTATGTTCATGCCTGGGTGAATTAAAAAAAAAAAAAAAATCAGCCTCACGACAGCCTTTTGCACCTTTTGGGGGATTCGAAGCGGATATTTTGGGTTCCAACAAGAGTGCATTACCACGGTCAAGCCCAGATAAAATAGAAGCTGAGACAAGAGTTTTGGTAGCAACTGCAAACAGACAGTGGCGGCTGGTGCTTACCTACTCTTCTAAGTGCTAAATATGCTATCCTGCAGGCATTTCATAAGTGGAAGAAACTGGCTGATCACAGATGACACGAAGATTGCGTACATGGAAGATAAATGAATCTCAGTACTATCATGCAGATCTGTGTCCAGATGTAATGATTTTTTTTTCAGACAAAAAGAGGGACAGCTGGCAAAGCCCCTGTCCTTTTTCACCACTGAACTGTAATCGAGTTTCTTCTTCCCCCCTCCTTCTACATATATTACATCTATTGTACATGCAACCATGCTTTCTCTCTCTCTCTCTCTCTTCTCCTCTCTCTCTCTCTCTCTCTCTCTCTCTCTCTCTCTCTGTTGTTCCTACGGCGGATTGATTCACGTACATGTATTGACTGATGATGCACCATTGTATCACTTTTTCTTTTTCATGTGGCCAGTAGCTGCACACATGATGACAGCATCCTCCTCTCTCTCATCCCTCCTCTCTCTCTACTCTTCCAAGTCTCAATCTCTCTCTCTCCTCATCTCTCTCTCGCTCTCTCTCACTCGCTCTCTCTCTCCTCGTCCTCTCTCTCTCTGACTGAGGGGAGTTTTCTCTGGCATTAAAACAGAACAAAAAATGTTAAGGCTTGTCAATGCCCTTTCCGGTGCGTTTTCTGTTGCATTTTTGGTGCAACGTTTTGTCAATGTGTTGGCTATGAAAGAAGTGTATGTGTGTGGTGTGTGTGTGCGTGTGTGTGTGCGCGCGCGCGCGCGCGTGTGTGTGTGTATGTGTGTGTGCGTGCCTGCGAGCGTGCGTGCATGTGTGCGTGCGTGCGGTGCATGTGCGTGCGGCGTGCGTGTGTGGTGTGTGTGTGTGTGCTATTGTGTGTGTGTGTGTGTGTGTGTGTGTGTGTGTGTGTGTGTGTGTGTGTTGTGTGTGTGGAGGCACCGCTGCGTCATTTTTGTTTAGCAGTTGTGGTTTTGTGGTTTAGTTTAGAGTGGTTCTGGTCAGGCTGCAGAACCTAACTGAATGCTCAGGTAGACCTCTCTAGTATTCCTGGTTACTTCTCAAGCGTAAACTAAACAATTTCTCTGGTATCGATTCATTTCGTGCAATATGCCCTCTTATATCCACGTTCACCCTGTCGCTTGTGTTGTTTTGGAGGTCGCTGGATTTTGTGTTTATACCCTGGTGGGTGAGATACCTCAGCATTATAGACAGTAGGGTTCTATTTGGTGCCAACTGTGGGACAGACTGAGCAGCTTGAGCCCCCAGTGATGAGTCCCAGTCAGGGAGGAGGCGAAAGTCAGCACTGAATAGGCTCTACTGAAACAGTTCTGTTTTTCATAACATTCATGACATGTTGATGGCATTAAGTGTTTATGTTTATACTTTACCATCCTCTTTATTACTATTTCCTTTGTTTCACCCCTCCCGGACTTTTAATTTTCCTTATATAAATGTTTTCAAAATCACCAACCTTATACTGTACGTATATATTTCGACACTTACATTTGATCCTCGCCTGAAAATCTGGATATGCCATTGGTGGGGTGTTGCTGTCAGTACATCTCTCTTGACTGTTTGATGGATGGCATTATTTTGTACAAGGAATGTGCCATTTACAGATGTTCGCTAAAATTCCGATGTTTTTTTTTCGCCTTTTGTCCAAATGGTTCATGAGAGTTTTCGTTTGAAGTTGGAAATGAATGTAGACAATTCTACGAATCGCAATAACTACCTGTTATTAGAACAGTCCTGCTGTGTATCTCAGTCATGTTTCACACTGCTCTGTCTGAGGGACAAGTGAAAAAAGAAGTGTTCAAATGTAATTAGTCCATGTCGTTCGCGTGGTATCCATTCTATTTGCCAGACCCATTTAACTCAGGTTGATCTTTGTTGAGGGATTTTTCATTGCGGTACCCTTAAGCAGAAACACATTAATAACTGCTAGCTAGATAGCTAGAGAGCTAGATAGCTAGATAGATAGATAGATAGTTAGATGAGATTTTTTTTTTTTTCGTTTCATTCGCAGAAGAGGTGGTCAGTGCAAACTGTACAATCATTTTTTCAAGGTCCAGATGTGTGAGAAACAATGCATGTCAGCAGAAAGGATGATGTCTGTATCTTACTGGTTGTGCTCTGTGGAAAACTTGCTTCTTACACCAGACTGCTGAAATATCAACGGTGTGTGCTTCAAGGCACGTTGACAACAAGACATGAACACCCCCACGCTGGTAAACCGGACTAAGGCTGACCAAAGTCCTTGACAGCGGACTGCAGCAATAGAGAAAGACACTCAGGGCGCGTATAGCAAAGGAGTGACAGGATTTGTAACCACCAGTATGGGAGAGAAGATGCACACGCCAGTAGAAGACTGTGTATCATCAGATTAGCCAGACCAAGGCACCTTCTTGTCAAAAACTGCATGAACTATTTCACTAACGATTGAGTTGTGCATCAGCAGCATGCGCTAACAATTCACGAGTGAATAATCCCATAGTTTTCGAGACAACAGGGGGCTAATCGGGTGG
>JADBJO010028825.1:0-19699 GCA_016801955.1 Conus betulinus | reverse complement strand
AATAAAGGCGCATTATAATACTATTTTACTGTCTCTTTTTATCTGCCTGGAACACTTGATATATCTGTCACACAAAGGAATTCACTGAAAAAGAATGGAAATAAACAAGCAGGTCAGGTCAACACACAACAATGGTAAATAAGAGTCTTAAAAAACGGACCAGCTAATAGCTCTGAAAAAAATGTGGAAAATTATTACACCTTGCTGTAGGGTCCTTATATTCTAAAACAGTCAACACAACACACACACACACACAAACACCAACACACACACACAAAATACAGAGTCCAAACTAGACGACAACACACTAAAAAAACAATCACTGAAACAAGAATGGTGGGTCACTGAATTTCGGTAAAATTTTGTCCACTTGAAACAATCCATCAGTACACATGATGCATCAAACCAAACTACAAACCCACACACAGCTGATACAGTCCACCTCCCTCCACCCCTTAGGGCAATATGTAGTGTGTGTGTGTGTGTGTGTGTTGTTTGTGAGTGTGTTGCGTGCGTGCGTGCGTGCGGTGCATGTGTTTGCATGCGTGCGGGCGTGCATGTGTGTGTGCGCTTGTGTTTTAGGGGACCAAGAAGAAGGGTGAAAGGGTGGGGGTGGGGTGGGGGAATGGGGGATACTGGGTCATGGGAAATCAGGAGGAGTGCAAAACTGAGACAGAGTAGGTAAACTTAAACATGCCGTGCCGATACGCACCATTTTCATCATGTTCAACAATAAACAGTGTGTACACAAGGAAGGACTCTGACAACAGGAAGAAAAAACTTTCAACGGGCCCCAAACCAACAGTCATCTTCATCGAAAAAAACAGATTGGCAAAAACTCTAAGCAGTTGTGATCAGCTTCATTAGCTTGTTTGATATAAGGCAAACTGTGACTATCTATGAGCAATAGATGATGTTCGATATACTTGAGCCTGGGGGGACAAACACGCTGCTTTTCTTAAGTACTGCGCAAGCTGCATGAATGATCCTTGGGGAACTCAGTCTGTTATAATTCTACCCTAGTTTGCAAAATATTGAGGTTGAGAGTGCCAGATGCGTATAACTCTTAGCTTTCTTTTGATTCAGTGATGTCATCTCATGGTCTCCATTTCAAATCAAAACAATCTCTCTCAATTTCAGCTATGAGACAGAAGAGCCCGTAAACAGCCAGCTAGCCACACGCATATGTCTATCAGCAGGAAAAAAAAAAAAGGCACTCTTGGGTGATTGAGTGACTTCCCCTGCGTTAAAGATCAAAGACAGCAGTTTATCCGTCCCAACCAACATTTCTTCAGTAACACGTTCATTGCCTCCCTTCAGTTAAGTCTCATCCTCTCACCAGCCGCCATGACGAAGTGGATAGCATCATGGAAGTCTGGGCTGGGCGGTCGTGGGTTTGATTCCGATCAGAGTCATGTGGGATTTTTCTGCTCCAATCGGCTCCTACCCAGAGTTCAGTTTGCTACGGTTCAGTTGGGAAGACTGGGACCCACAGTGGAGTTTCATCCACTGATGGATGCATCTCTGAGAGTGTTCTAAAATTCCTGACCAACACTGCAGGGTGTTGTATCTCTCCGGCGTGGTTGACGCTGGGATAAACTATGAAAGTAAGCGGTGGACAGCCTTGTCGTGCAGTCTTCAAACTGGGATGGAAATCCATAGCTCATTTTCATAATCCTCATTCTCATCGATCAGCATAAAAATAACAAAAATAAAGTCTCATCCTCTCATCATAAGGTCAGGTGCGAGTTCACACCAGTGTGTTTTAACTTTCAGTTTCATTACAGTCCAGCTGACCATGCAGGGCATCTGCAGGACTCTCACCACACAAAGAAACAAGAAACCTCTAGACCCTGTCCATAGCAAAGCTTCACACAAAAATAACCTATCTTGAAAAGGTGACAACTAAACAATGCTGTTTATAACAATGCATGACAGAAGACATCCCTGAAATCCAGCCGGTGGATATGACTGGGCAACACTGAAGAAAGCAGCCATTCCGCTGAATACATCATCCCTGTATCTGAAGAAAAAAAAACGTAAAAATTACAATAACTATTCATACAAATTACTGAACCAGCAGTCCCTCTGGAACATTCTTAGCCACAGCCAGGGAGTGTGGTCTCTATTCACAGACTATCATACTGTTCACACACACAAAAAAAAAACAAATACAAAAACCAGAAACGGGATAAATTATCTTCGAGATCAGCTCTCTTCGAATGGAACAGTTGTCTTGACCTCTTGGTATAGGTCACACAGAAACATCAGCATCGATTCTGTGCTTTTCAGCCCCTGCCTTCGGGGTACCCACAGTTTCCACTTCTCTTCCAGTTCTTGCCTGTGATGTCTGTCTTTCTGTCTCCAGCTTCCGCATGTCACTTATGAGGCAGTCACTGGATAAAACATGGTCTGATTTGGAAGGGATGCTCACTAATGCTGGCTGTACAATCTGAACCATGCAATTTTTAGTTGCAAAAGTGAGACAACGCAGGTGGAAATCTAAACAAATCTTAAATGTTAGCAAACTGCCAAGAGAAACGTGGACAAATGAGTCACAAGACAAAACACAATGCGTTTTGACCTCTTAGGTCTTCTTCAGGCAAGACACAAACAACTAGGACAACAAATCGGTTTTCATTCAATGCCTACTTTGCACTGAAGAGACCAAAGCTAAGTGACAACTCGTTCATTTTCACTGTCCTATTGCGTCTTGTCTGAAGAAGACCTAAGAGGTCGAAAACGTGTCATATAATTTTGTCTTGTGACTGTTTGTCCACGTGTCTCTTGGCGGTTCACTCTAACAATCTATTTAAGTCATGCAATTTTTGTCACCAGAAGGAGGCTGTTAGGTGAGATCCTGCACTCTGTGGGATCAGAAACAGGTACCATTGAACAACTCTCTGCAGCAACCCATATTCTGCAGTGCAGCATCTCCTCCAGTGGGTTGCCCCATGGAAACGTGATACTGACAGCTCCCTCGGATCAATGGTGCTGGGATGTGACAGAATTAAGTCTGAGCATGCTGTTTACTGGGAGTGGAGTGAGCTGTAGGAGAACTGATATACATAAATAAGACTGCAGAAAAAAAAAATCCAGGTTCACTGCGACATGATATTCTCAATGGCTTTGTAACCACAGGACAGTGAATCCAAATTTAAGTAAAATAATGATAACAATGCTTGGTGGACATCATCCAAAAATGGTAGATCTCATGTTTTTCTCACACTGTACTGTTTTCTGGCTGTAAGCGTAAACTCCAATCATGTGCCAGTGGTGTTCACAAGGCCAGGCCTGTTCAAGAAATGGCACTAATCCAATTTGCCTCCCTTTGGAGTATTGTACCTTGTTGCTGGGAACGGTCAGTTTTGTTCACAGCTGTACCATTTTGGCCCTCCAAGGTTCACAGGTGAGCAGTCTATGCTCCATAACCTTTGAAAATCAAGTTCACACAAGTAAATGCTTCACACTGATTTAACAGGGCTAACTTTGCCCTGAAATCTATACAAAACTTCATGTGTGACACAGGAAAGTCGCACTGTTTTCCTGTGCAATAATAACAGTTCTTTAGTTATGTATTAGGTTAAATGTATATGGATTGGTATGATTGGCAAATTCCTTGCCTACAAACTCTGTACACAAACTACTGAGTTTTCCATTGATTCCCACAAAATGGATCGTAATATTTGCTGGAAATAACGGCCTAATTTTTTCATGATTCCAATACCATAATAGTGTTATTTCATAAATTGATGGAAAAGAATTGTCCAATTTTCTAAGATTCCGTCAATAGGGTACATTTGATCACATTTCATCTTGCACACCACAAAGCTGTAGAAAAAGCTTTTTTTACATCTTATCTAAGCAGTCAAATTCAAATACCAACGTTTTTCATTCAAAGCAAAGAAGCATAATTAACACACCAAAATACGCGCGCGCGCGCACACATACACACACAAGCGCACACACAAGCGCGCGTGCGTACTCACGCACATACACACACACACATACGGACGCGCGTGCCCCGCGCGCACACACACAAAAGTACGCACTTACATAAATACACAAATACACGCATCTCAATACGAACACACCCATACCCTCACATACACTCAAACTTGCACACTCACACACAGACTTACACACGCACACACACACACACACACACACACACACACACACACACACACACACACACACACACACACACACACACACACACACACACACACACACACACACACACACACACACACACACACACACACACACACACACACACACACACACACACACACACACATACTCGAGCACTCGTACACACATGCATTCACTCTCATAAACACACGCATGCACGCACACATACGCGCGCACGCACATACACATCCACGCCCATTCAGGATACGCTTCGGTGCTCGCACCCCGATCCGTCGGTGCGCAACAGCAGGGGCCCAGAAATCCACCAGTCGGACATCGACACAAGTTTGGAGCAAGCTATAGACAAAAAGTATTTCGGAAGGATGTGTTCCATCAAACGGATGATGTAAGTGTGCTGCTGTGTGAATCAGACGACGTCGTTCAAGAATATTCCTGCGATCCGTGTTCGGAAGACGATCGCTTTTTCTGGTTTACAACCAGGAAGAAAAGACACATGTCATAAGAGGAATGTCTTAATTCGTTCGTTTGTCCAAACATCAAAAGCAATAAGCCTATAGAGGAGAGATAATTTCTACATAACATAACATAAACACACACCACACACACACACACACACACACACACAAACACACACACACACACTGAGAGCCCATATATACCGGAATTCAGAAACACCAATTCTGTGTGTGACTACATGTATAATCCAATACATGGTAGTCAAGGGTCATTAAAAGTATGGAACTGGCTGACATATTACTCGTAAGAGTGCGAACAGCTTAGGGTGTTATATTGGGGATTGGGGAAAGGGAGGAAGAGGGGAAGATGGGGGGGGGGGGGGGGATGAAAAAGCCTTGGAGTGCTCTACGTGGCAAAATAGACGCCGAAAAACCAACATTGATATGGAATATGCGCCTTGAATAAGATTTTAACACGTTCAAAAATTCGCGAATTGGTTCTAAAAAAAAACAAACAAACAACAAAAACCTGTTAGGGGGGAGGGAGGCATCGAGGAGAGGGTGGGGCGGTGTGGGAAGAATTTAAAAAAATATCTTCCAAGTGGGATGAGATTTAATAAGGAGTACAGCCAACATTGCCCAGGGCTCCAGCCGTTCTCATAACTGGGATTAAAAAAAACACTTGACAAAGTCAACGGAAGCTTGAAGGACGTCATCTTATCATGGAAGAGGCTGAAAGTGATTTTGTGTACTAGTACAGTCAAATAAAAAAAAATGAGGGATATCGAGAGTCTGACCACATGCACAAGCAGGTGCCGGTTTTAAATACCTACCTAACCAACCATTAACCCCCGCAGCCTATGTACAAGGTTACGATTTGGGATTGGCCCTGGAGGAGATTACAGCATTTGCCTTGTTGGTTTCGTCATCTCCCATCTGTGGCTTCCCGAGCTGAATCTTCCAGGATATTGTATCTGTCTTATGTTCCAGATCGTAAACACACCCCCCGACACACACACCACGCAAGACACACACACCACACACACACACACCAACACACAAGAGCATAGACCACAAGCACCACAGAGAGTTACGACTTTTTTCCCTCACCCTCTCTCATCATGAAACCAGTTCATTCTCTTCTCCCAAAGAAGCAGACCGAACAAAATTCATGAAGTCATAATTGTAGTTTACATGAAACAGTGGATATTGCTATGTAACAGCAGCTGGATAGTCAGTTTGTTTAAATGGTGACACACACGCAAAGAAAAAAAAAAAAGGGCCTTAATAAACACAAGATAGATGAAACATATAATAAGAATAATAGATAAACAACAAACAATGACTGACAACCGCAACAATTAATAATGATAATAAGTAACAATGGATACTTGAGGGAGTGTTTGATGATCAAAGGCACTAGGAAGTGGAGGAGGGAGGGAAGGAAAAGATATGGCGTGTGAAACTCTGACAAATTGAAAAACATAGAATTATGGATCACAGAGATACACAGTTAGGAGAGGATTACATGAGGGAAGCACTTGCAGAAACAGGTGGGGGCGGTGGACGCGCGACTCATAGCAGATCAGAGCAACAGGAAGTTGGTTGAATGGACTCACAGTGGGTGCCATGAAAATTTAAACCAGCAAGGACTGATACGTTGCGTGCATTGAGTCCCCGTCTGTCCGTATTGGTCACGAAGAGATACAACAGGAAATTTGCCCTCAGTGGAAATTTGAAGAAAGATTCGGTAATGGACCAATTTACTGAAGAATGTAAAAGGATTTGTCCTCGCACCTAACTCTGCGTTCACCAAACGCTACGGTTAACCTTTAAGCCAAATGTTCACCTGAAAAAATGGTTGCACACCGGTATGCGAATGGGGTCAGACCGGGGACCATGCTTTTGTTCGCATAGGGTAATGTCGTGTGGGTCTCAAGGAGCTAATGCCTAGCTCGGAGAAGACTAAACCCCTTGCTTATGCTGTGGGTCTCCAAGGGAACGACATGTCTTTTCTGAAAAGGGACTAAAAAAACCGTTGCCTATGCTGTGGGTCTCCAGGGAACCCATGTTTTTCTGGAAGGATGTAACCCGCTGTAGCCACCCATGTCTTTTCTGAAAGACTAAACCCTTGCCTTTATGCTGTGGGTCTCCAAGGACCCATGTCTCTTTTCTGAAAGACTAAACCCTTGCCTTTATGTCATGGATCTCAAAGGACCCATCCTTTTTCTGAAATCTGAAAGACTAGAGCCTAGTGGTACATTGAGGGCATCCCAAGGATCCATACTTATAATACTTTTAATGAAGGAACAAAGCCTTTTTGTGTAAGCTTTTTTTTTTTCCTTCATTCTATTTCAATTTTTTATATTTGAGGATCAAAACAGTTTTTAGTGCAGATGCAGGTCCACACCTTTACTGACAAAGTCGTAAAATTTTGATGATGGGTCTGGGTACTGACTCACTTATCAGGTGATAATCATGACTGTGGGTCATTCAATACCCATCATACATGCCAGAGACTAAAATCAGTTCAGTGCTCTTTGCCTGGTGAAGTTTGAAACATTATTGCTGAACAGTTGCGGGTGAGGCATTTTATATGGATCCACAGCAAATTCAATGGATTTATCTTTGGGCCACCTTTCACTATTTGGGACAATAATTTTCTTTAAAACTGGTGTGGTAGTTTTTGCGTAACTTGACTGACAGACAAGACAACCGACGAGGATAAAAACAAAACACCGTCTTCGACAGGAGTCTTGAGACAGAGGATACAGGCACTAGAATCCTCAGAAAACTTGGGTACAGAGGTTTGTGCTGTTTGATCATTGGTGCCGGCAATGGAAGGCCATTCAGATGCCCAAATTTTCTGGCCATAATCACAGCTACATGAACAAATACCAGTAAATGCTAGAGAATGCCTATATACTCAGGCTTTCCAACATTCTTTCGAATGGTCATCTCAAACAGACAGAAAGAGGTGTGTATCTTACACGTATATCACACACACACACACACACACACACACACACACACACACACACACACACACACACAACACGCACAGAGTGAAACAAAATTTTGTTAAATCAACCTTAAGTTATACTGACTGAAACACACACACACACACACACACACACACACACACACACACCATACATTTATACACAGAGTTGCTTCCCTTTCACACATACACAGAGTATTATACATGTAAAGATACAATGCACAACAAACCTCTAATCTTTAAGACATTGTATGTATGCATGCACAGATGTATACTCTCTCTCTCTCTCTCTCACTCAACCCCCCCCCCCCACCTCCACCCCCCAATACACACACACAAACACAGAAACCAACCATGCACACAGCCATGCTCTCACGCATGCATGCATGCACTCACACACACACACACATGCACACACACACACACACACACAACACACACACACACACACACACACACACACACACCACACACACACACACACCCTACAGCATCCCCTTCCCAAAACATCCATTCACTCATAACGTCTGACTGTAGCTGAGACTTGAACACACCTGAGGAGGGAACAGAATCTAACAATCAAAAATATGCAATAACCAATTTTCAACTCCCTTCAGTTTCGGTTCAAAGGTCAGCCAACAACAAACATCCCTTCAGCGCTGTCAGCACATACAAAAAAGAAAAATCTCGTTATGAAAAACAAAAAAAAAACAAAAATCACAACAACAAACAAACAAACACAGCAACACCAAATTGAATTCTAGTAACTGAAAACTCAGCACCTGCCTTTTAAAATTAGATGTGTGCTCCGCCAACGAAGGGCTAGACTATGCAGGAGACAGTGCTGTCCTCCGTGCAGGAAAACCAACATTCATGCACATAGCCGTAAAAGATAATGAAGCTTATAGCGGGAACACTGTCATTGATTCATCATTCATGGTCTTCTATCGGTGACAAAAAGACGACAGAAAATTTTGTCATGAAACACACATACACACAACAGGACTCCCCAATTTCTGAAAATAGAAGAAAGACAAGACAAAAAGACAAGAAAGCACAGGTTTTTTTTTTACTAAGAAAGAAAAAAAAAAGTGAAATGAAAAAATATAACTCTATGTTAACAACAAAACCCCAATCAGGATGCTAAAAATAGCCACCACAACAAAGAAGACTGAACAAGCCAAGGAAAACCTAACAGAAGAAAAAAAAAAGACAAGATCAACGTTTTGCGTTTTTTCTACTTTCGAAATTTTCACAGTACTCAGATGACAATGGTTGGTGGCAATGTCACATTACAACTTCCCCAGCCTGTACATGAGAAAACAGATCTGTGTCAGACAGATATGGCAGGTAAGTTCTCCTGAGACTCAGACGACCTGCATCAAGATCTATCCCTTGGCAAGCATTCGCACTCTGTAGATGTGGGTTGACTGATGAGCCCAAACAAGTACCTCCAGCACACAAGGGTCTAGGAAGAACACTGGCACCTGAAGCTCCCATTTCTCGGGCAGGCACCTGCTGTCAGCATCTCATGTGTGCTGCCAACGGCAGTGGCAACCCTGACGATGAAGATTCCTCTTCAGTCTGAGGCTACCTGCTTCAAGAAGTCTGGGTCTACTGCCATGATTTTCAGTGAGATTTCAGAATCAGAATGGGAGGAGGACGGAAAAAACAGATGGAAGGGTGGGTGGGGGGAGATGGGGAGGGGGGGGATGGGAGGGAGGAGCAATGGGGGTCATCTCTCTACCACCTTGAGTGGCATCACTCCCACATTGTCTTTTCCAGCTCCCCTTGGCTTTGAAAATCACCTTCGAATCATTTCAGCTGACCACCATTGAGACTCCAAGTCTTCGACTGCTTCTGTTTGATCCACTGCCGTTCTTTCAGCGTCAAGGTCATCGCACAGATCTCACAAACGGCACGACAGAATCCAAATTAATCTGTCAGTCTGGACACATTCACTCCCCATCCCGCAGCTACTCAGTTGTGGAGACTGAAGCTACGGATACAGAGACCCTTGGCATCAGGGTTCTCCTCCGTCACACAATGAAAAGCATTGAAATGTTGTCCTCTGCACACCCAAGCTCAAACACCATCTGCGGAGGCATATTTCCAGGTAACACTGAACATTCTCACCGTTGAGGCCTTGCCCAGTCCAAAAGGCACTGCAGCTCAGGATGAATGCTCTAGCATATTTTTAGAGCCTCAGCCACTACCTAAACATTTTAACCCTTCCTAATTTGCAGCCTGAGTGGCCTTTCATGTCACGCAGATTAGGGCTGATCTGTAGGAATGGTTGGGGCACTTCACTAAAATTCCGATATCTCAACACATTCTTCAACTGACAGGCAAAAAATTTTACACGATTACTACCCACATGATTGTTCTGCAACACGTCAAAAATTCTAGGCAGTATTGTGCTTCATCTAAACTTTCAATGCACTGATACACATTACTAGTTTTTTCATTTTCAAACAAAAAAACTTCATTTTTCATCATTTTTTTGTTGTTCAATGGGGTATGAATCAGAGGTGACTTGTCAAAAGACTTTTGTGAAACTTTCACTTTTAACCCCGTGCAACCGACTCTTCTTTTAACTCGTTCCTGAACCAATTCCCCGTAAGTTTGGTTTTTAGTGGCTGGCCAGATTAAGGAATCATTTGCACAATCTGCGATTTTTTTTTGTGCGCCCTATTCATATCAACAAATCACCCTCTCTCGTGTACGATGCCAACAGGTATTTTTTTGTAGGCTAGCATATTTAAAGAATTCCAGTCAAAGTGGCAAGGAATGTCAGATGCTGACCATCATGAGTCAAAAGCATCATATTATGGATCACAACACTTAGAATCCTATTCCACCATCTCCATCATGCACGGAACTGAGTGCACGTATTAACCGTGTGTCGTAATAGCGACCATGGCATGTCAATTGGAAAAATACTACAAAATCAGAAAAAGCAAGTATGCCACCCTTTCCGACGTGTATTATACAACAAGGGCATGACCGTCGACGTACATTGAGCCAACAAAAGTATAGCTTGAGAGTTACTGACTCTTTACTGTGATTTACGCAGACAGTCAAGCATCTGCCGAAACCAATTCTGAGGTTGCAAATAAGCTCAGAGATGCCCAAGCCCCACACTCAGTAGTCTCACAGCTGCCTGACTTCAGAACAGAGTTTAAAGTGGTATGAGTTATAGTCTTTTAGCTGGAATGGGATTGGACAAACCTGGGTCGTATTCATGAGCAGCCTTGCCTCTTAGTGCCATGGCCAAAAAAAAGCCATGGCAACATGGAGATTTCCTTGCGCAACATTCTGATGGGAACTCACTTTGCGCAAGGTCAAAACAAACATGCTGCTCAGACCTAGCGAGGAAAAACCCAAAAACAAAAAACAATATATAACATCGACTTTTGGATTTCCAACTGCACCACTTTCCCTGGCGCGATAGCAGCCCCGTATTTCATATTAGGCAGACCCCGGTACATGCGGGCTAGATGTCATGGAATTAAATTCGCTGCAGCCCGGGAGTCAGGGTTCCGATCCCCCCAAACAGGCGGAATCCTTTACTATTTGGGTTATTTCGACCCCAGGCCACTCTCTACTCACTCTTGAAGTATGCTAACAGGTTCAGATGCGGCTTTGTGATACCAGAACAACACAGCTAGAGTTCCATTCATGTCCTTACTGGATAGGCCCAAGTTCGCCTGACAGTGTTCGCAATTATTCCCTGCCCCCCCACCTCGGCAGACGTCTGACCTCGTTGACCCTAGGGTTGTGTTTATGACCAAGAGACACCGCAAAGCAAGAGCGCAGAGCACCCCCACACTTCGTCTATTCTGACCAGCAAGAACTCCCAAGGCATCATCTTCATAATCCTGCCCCCATGGTCAAATCATCAAAAAGAAAAAAGAAGTTCCAGTTCTGTAGGTCCTTTAAAGACGTAACCCTCGCGGATGCACATCCGATTTCAATTTCCCTCTACCATGTCCAAGCCTGACGCAGCAGGACGATCGGCGTGTGATGAGCTGGCGCGCCATAGGTTATTTAACCTCGTAGCCGGGATCCGATTGGTTACATAGACTTAGACGGTGGCACACCCTCTGAACGGGGAACACTCATTCACATCTGACGGCGACACCAAGTTTGCTATTGGCAATAACTCTCGTCCAGAGTGCGGTCATAGCGCAGGCGTGGACATCCTACGTGATGATACCATTAGTAGCAAATGGTCTGTTTCCCAAAGTCAGAAGCTTGCATATGCGGAGACACTCTGAGGAAGTAGTAGCTTAGCAAAGCCGTCTCCAGGGTCGCGCCCCTACAGGTGCGCTGCCCTGTGAGGCTTGATGATGGCCCGGAGACAACGCAGCAGCGTGTTGGTGTGATGCGCTCGGCAGACCAGAATGATGCCAAACCAGTATGGAGATAATACTATAGGGAGGGGTCCAGACAAGGCATGAAACCCACACACACCAATATGAAAAAAAAAACCCACACCAACACTACCGTAAGTTCTTATGTTCAGATCTAATGTTCCTGTGCTAGTCAGGGTCAAAAGGTGACGAAACAACGCCGTGAGGTGCATAATGCATGTTGTCCATAATGTACAGTGGTCCTGCCATCCTCGCAATCAGTGTCCACTCAGCTATTCCACTTAGTTGCCCAGCTCCATATTTCTCTTCTTTGTTCTGTCATCCTTCACTCAGTTCTCACTTTGACGCAAGAGGCCATGTAAAGCCATAGGTATACTAATTCGAGTGCTACTGACGAGCTTGTGGATGAGCATCGGTATCGTTGCTCAAACCCAACAGCATTCCAGAAGAACTCGCCTTTGATATATGTGTAGTAATTCTTTCATCACTTATTCCACCAAATTTGAACCACATTTCCCACAATCCCTCCTGCTACCTTCCCACCCATCCAAAAACCCCTTTCTCCCTCCCACCCATCCCCAACACCCCTTCTACCATCCACAACATACCCACTAAAAGTTTACTCAGACAGAACTCATCACACACCTAACAAGCAACTTCTTGCTGCTTTTGATAGCAAATGCCTTATTCCTTATGACACCTTACAAAGCGGAATATGAATTCTGAAATCACAACTTTTTTCCTTTTTGTTCTTTGTTTCTATTGCTTACTTCTGCTCAAAAATCCACACATGGCTACAAAAGCCCCCAGCTAAACACCATCGCTATGCTGCTCGATTATCTTTGAGTTTATAAACCCCCCCCCCCTGACCAAAGTTCCAGTCACGCAGTACACAGATGAGTACAGTTTCAAAATATTACCAGGTTCCTTTTTTCTTTTCCTCTACTTTTTCAGTCGTTAGTTTGATGCCGATCTCAATGTAACCACACCACAGTCCACTACGCAGTCCGATGATGCCCCTTTTGACGAAGCCAGCCTATGGACACTGTACAAAGCCGGACTGACATTTAAGTCACCATTTACTTTGTTTCACTCTTGTTTCCAGCCAACCACCTACACCACAAAGGCCAATAACACCTGACCTAAAGCATGTGGCACATCCTGTTGCTCTTCGACGACACGTGAGCTGATACTGCTTTCGGCCCCCAACCAGCGCCAAGGTGCTTCGGCGCATTGTAACTCACTGTTTTTGTACCTTTTCTCCATTCTGTTTTACTTTCCCAGATTTTGCCGAGCGAAAATCTCCAATGTGCTGATAAAGCCGCCTGCCAATGCACTGACAGATGAACACAACTTGGCCCCTGACCGCCTGTAAAGTATAAGCCTGGACTGTCATCAGGTAGATACACATCTTGAAGACCAAACTGCGCCGTCAAATGCGCAGTCCCCCACAGTATCGACACAGGGCAGAGTACTGGCAGAGGGCAGACAAGCTAACCGCAGTAAAATGCTGCCGTAAGACAGACCGAGCACAGATACATGGAAGACACCGGCCGCCCGACTGCCAGAGTAGTAACACGCCCATGGAGGATTCAGCTGCTGACCAACACCATGTAACGTCATCCAGGTTTGGAAATAAAAAAAGAAACAGACATTCCTACCCAAATCATCAGCCAGCCCCAATTTAACCAATCAATCGTACTGCATATATTTCATTGACTCAAATTACCCCCATGTTCATCTACATATTGATTGACGAGCGTAGCAGGCCAAACAGGTGATTGCCAATCATGCACTACAAATATCACAGATATTACACACAACGAAGCCCAGAGCCAACCACATATCAATTGATAAATTATTTTTTTGTTTGAATAAATTTGCTGCAAATCTGCTGATGCCTAATTTTCCCAAACAATAGCTTCATGAGTTTATATGGTGCATCGAGCACAATAAATTGTAACTTTTCATATGACTATGTTCCAGGATTTCCAAATGCATTGGTTGTTAGAAGGGTTACTGCTTGTACATTAGGACCAAACTTTTTGTGTGCATTCCACATGTCAAAAATTAGCAACAATGCACAACAGTGAAAGAAATGCTTAATTCAATTATTTAATCATACTAACAAACAAATAAGCCTGAGAATACAAACTTAACATTTATCAAAAATGCAACACACATATACGCCCAACACATCGCATCGACACGCACCCACCCCCCGCCCCCCCACACACACAGAAGTGAGAGTAGGCTTGGAAAGCATAAAGTTTTTCTTAAGTTTTTCAAAATCAGAAAGTGAGGAAATAAGATCTATTGAGGAACAGAGCCAGTGACAGGCATTATATTTTGGCACGAAAAGAACCCACGTGACAACACAAAAAAGTGTGCACAGGACCCGCAACAGATCATGATCAAGACTACAAAAGACCTTCAATCACACAAATCATTTTTCTAATACAAAGAACTGACCTGATATAGGAAATACTCAGAGAAATCCTTAGGTGCTATGATGTGAAGAACAGTGGATAACACAGCGAACCACAGCATAGCCCCAGCACTCGCGCCAACAAACCCAGGAGTGGCAGTGGTTATATTTGTCATCATGTCTTGGATGATTCTAGACTGAAAACAAAAATTCTTAACATAAAGAATAGTGCATTATACAGCATCATCAAGATGTCCTCATACTAAAGGCGAACTCATCTGTGCTTACTGCAATGTCGATAAAGAAGACAAGAGAAAGAAAACCAATGATAAAAAACAAAAGAAGAGAGAGGGAAAAAAAAACAAATACGAGCCCTCCCCACCCATCATAACCCATCATCATTACCGCACATGAAAAAGCCTCTAACATCGTTTCTTGTAGGCCAAATTCTTGCTTCTTACCTAAATGTCATGACACATTTTGTACTATGTTTCTTCATTCTTTTTTCTTTTACAAACGACAAAAAAAAAAAAAATAGAGTAGACGTCGACCAGCCAGGTCTGGCGAAGCAGTTAGCGTTGAGCCCGGAAGCCAGCTGCGGAGCCGTCATCGGGGTCACCACCAGCAAGCCATTCATTCGGGGCCGACTTTTCTGCTCCTTGACTGCGATCCCTACCACAACAAGTGAAATGCCATATGGGCCATCAAAATAGCGGATAGACTGGACAAACCCAATTCAAGTTACATCCACTTATGCGCAGGCATCGTATAGCCAGGTGTAGCGTCACTCACATTCCTGCACGGTCACTGCTTTCTCTCAGGCCTGTGTATGAGCCGGCGCATATACGATGAAACTTGACGCCGGAATGAAAAGATCAGCCTTGTCCTGAAGCTCTAAGACCAGCAATGGAAATCGCTAGACCAGCCATCTTCATCACCCTTTGTACTCACTGAATCAGTATTACACAAAAAAACGGCCTCCCTAATCTGACCTGCAACCACTTCATGCCCTGCCTCTTGTCGCATGACCTCAGTTTGCATCTCATCTCTGCGGTACGAGAGCCCTTGACGTGAAATTGTCGTAGATCCCAGTCATCAGGCAAATTCATAAAGGCGACTGTGGCTTGACCGACAGAGGGTGACATCTCTAAAATGAAAGCTGAATGTTCTGATCCAGTCGTTCAAGTCTCTTCCATGTTTTTGTACCAATACTAATTTGGTTTTTTTCCGCGCATTTATGAAGTGTAGACCAGTTGCGTCAATCATAGGATAATAACATGCAAGCCCAAATGTATGAAATCAACTCATTAACAGATTTTCACACCAAAATTCTGTAAAACTTACATTTATTAACAGATTTTCACAACAAAATGACTGTCAAACTACATAAACTTTATATTAAACAGATTTTGTTCACCACAAAAATTCTGTGACCTTGCATTTGAAGTTAGCAGAGCCTGTCTTGTGCGAGGGTAACCGTTTCAAAACAGTATCCAGCTTCATGAACGTTTCATCTACCGCGCTACTCTAGAACATTAATTTGTTTGGACTTAGTAATGTCCATTTGCTTAAAACAACAAAAAGCCACCAACTCAAACCCCCCCCCAACCAAAAATTAGCAGTGGACGCGTAGTTAAGGAAAGATGCAGCCAAACACCACACAGCAGAACAATTTCACACATGGCTATAAAGAAAAAAAACCAACCAATATGATTAGATAAAGACCCAATCAATACAGCTATGCAAGATAGATTGTGCAAAAGACCGTCACAAGAGCCGTTGCGACGAAAGGACAGCTACAAATTCCAAGCATTATGAGAGTTTGCGACAATGCCGAACAGCCCTATAAAAAACAAAAGGTTGTAAAATCACCAAATAAGCGCCATTGACGGAAAGGCCGATTGGAACATAGTATATATGCCAGTTACAAAACAACAAACTGTACATGTCTGTGTTTAAAAGCATGGAATTTGAAAAAGCGGCACACTGCCTCTTAAAATCATAACAAAGATACACAATGCCCATAGACATGAAAAATGGAGTTATTAGATTGAGAATACTGCGATCATAAAGACTGGATTGATGACCCGGCACAGACAATAATAATCGTACAAGTATCAAAGAAGCATTGTACAACCACCATAAAGGCATTAAATGAAACTGTGTACAAGGAGCTGTTTACCAGAGCTTAAATAATGATTGTAGCAATGCCATACAGGCACTGTACACCCACTATGTTGACAAATAAAAACACCAATAGCACCCTTCTTTACTACTGCCATTATAGTGCTCACGTTGCCTATTGAGCACCCCCGGGCAGACAATTACATATCACCACGTCAGCATGTTTTTCTCATGTTTTCTCTTTTTTTGTTTTTTTTCAATAATTCATCCAGCCCTACTAGTGCCTACAACTGGCGCTACTCTTTTTAAGAATGGAATGTTTTCTTAGAAGTTTATTAGAATACATAATACAGGGCTATATTCTTCATCTGATGACCAAGCTCTAAGTTGCTTTAGACTCCAATTCACAAGTTCCTTCCTACAAAGGGCTACCTGCCCTAACCTTGAGCAGAGACCAGTGAACAAACATGCATGCATGCTAGCCACCAGCAACCAGTTGTTTCTCACTCATTCTAGTATGTCCAGGTCAATTCCCAGTTGTGCATTTCACATCTTTCAGTGCGTACACATGCAATCACGACTGCACCGATACATGTCATCCATTTTTGTTTTTACCAACAACCAAACTGAGCCTTCGCTTCTTCGAAAGTTGATGATGGGATTTTACACGTGTGCAAGAAGGTTCTGCGAAGTGTTAACACATGGAACTTTGCGGGTTATAGTCCTTATCAAAAGACTCGTTTGGGTGAAGTGGAGTCAGAACCAATGTTAACTCCTAGGGAAATATACCCCCATGTACTGAAATGCCCCATGAAGAACCTGCAACTCACAGGCATCACCAAGATCACGAATCCAGCAGCTCTACCAACTGAGCTATTCTGGCCACCAGAGCGAATTTTGTTGGTGTTGTTTATCATTTTTTCCTTTTTGTTTTAAATGTTGATGCCTGCACATCAAAAGATGGTACCTCAGTTTAAAAGCCTCCATCCAAAAGAGCTGTTAGAGGGTACTCGAGTCTGCAAGACGTTGATTCTAAACACAGAATCTGCTTTAACCTGATTTTAATCTATTAGGGCATTAAACCTAGGCATCCTTGGGTTAGGAGAGCATCGCCTTTAAAACAACTGGGGTCCAACCAGACCCTCAAAACACTGACTTCCCTGAACCGGATCTGTTCACCTTCATAAAAAGCTGGTGTAGAACCTCGCGCTTTCAGGACCGCCTGCCTCAGCACGTAAAGTGGCAGTTGGAGGTTTCCAGGCCAGCAGACCGGCCAATGAAATCCCTCAGCAGCTACCAGTGCCACTTCCCAGCATGCTCCTGGTGAGCGTAGTAACAGCCGGCTGTCCTGGCCTTCGTACTGTTCCAGCAGGATGAGAAGAGGATATGCGGGCCCTGCATGGGAATCAAAGATGTCAGTTACTGGCAAGTTATCAAAGGTTTCAGACACTGGTCTTGTTAAAACAATAAATCATTTAAATACAGAACAGTTTTTAGAGCAGCCACATTTGAAGCAACACAGACATGTGCACATGTTCACGGGTGCCTGTGTGTGTTGTGTGTGTGTGTGTGTGTGTGTGTGTGTGTGTGTGTGATGTGTATGTCCTTCGTGGGTATGTTACAAGTGTCCATGTGAACGCATGTAGTTGTGTGCATGCATGTGTCATGTTTTGACCTGAAGCATGTTGTGAATTCCTTTTTAGTACAAAGGTTCCAAAACTCTCCCAACACTGATTACCACGGATTTCTAAGGGACTTCGAATGAAGCACTTTTAAAACTATTCTCAAGGAAGCTGTCACCTTTCTACGCCAATATACCATACAAGCCGACACATTTCACAACTTACTGTACTGCGCAATTTTTAATTTCACTTCAAAAACTTTCACGTTCCCCCCCCAATCAGGCCCCTTTCTATCCTAAATATCATGGCGAAGCTAAAAGCTCTTGACAAACAGCATGACGCACAAGAGAAACTGTGCCGTGGTAGGCCAGAAAAGAAGAAGCCAAGGATTGGAAGCCCACGGGCCTCAAATCAACACAAAGAAAACAGATAGCCATGAGAGGTCAACAACCAGCAACTAGACCCACTACGGACTAACAACAGGAAGACATCACTTGAAGGTTGACAAGTTTGTCTACCTCGGCAGTATAGATGGTCAGCAAAAGATGGAGGTTACAGATGAGGATATCAAGAGCCGCATCAATAAAAGCCAGGCACACCTTTACTGCGCTACGGCATATCTGGAATTCCTCTGCCACTCTCACTCCACAACAAGATCATAATCTTCAACTCAAATGTGAAATCTGTCCTTCTGTATGGTTCTGGAAATGTGGCGCACAACAAACAACAAACACCCACAAACTCCAAACATTTATCAACAGATGTGCACTGCGAAACATTGTAAACATCAGATGGCCACGATGTTTATTGCCAACAACAGAACTGTGGAACCAAGACCAAGTAAGTTTCCAATAGAATTAGAAATCAGAAAACGGAAAACGAAGAGGGGGATGGATTGGCCACACCCTTAGAAAAGTCTGCATCGTCCCACATCGGAAAGACTAGACCTTGAACGGAAGTCCTCAGGGCAAGAGAAAAGTGGAAGACCAGGACAGACATGCGAAGGGGTGAGTAAGTACTGACGCAGAAATGAAGTTCGCACAACACGAATCAGTTTTCAAACTCGAGACTCTTTGACCCCAATCCAAGAACTTACCGGGTCTTGACTCCTGCCTACTCTCAGTTACATTACCAGATTCATTAGCTTCTGTAAGGAAATGCGAAGAAAACCAGTGAGGTGCATGTGTGCTGTGGTGGGTTGTGTGTGGTGGGTGTGTGCTGTGTGTGGACTGGCTACTGTGTGAGGTAAATTGCTGTGTGTCTTGTGTGTCTACTGTGTGTATGAGTGCGTGTGATGTGTGGTGTGTGTAAGTGATGAATACCAACGCATGTATAGTTGCATTGTGTGTATGGGTGCAGTGGAATCCCGAGAAAATGTTGTGTGTGTAGTGTGTCGCTGTGTGTGATGTGTGGATGTGTGTCGCTGTGCGTATGTGTGAATAACCAACGCTATGTATGTGTTTGCTGTGTTAATGGCGTGAGACCGACTGGAAAATGTGTGTGCTCACGATGTGTCGTGTGTGTGTGTTTGGGGG
>JADBJO010028824.1:0-19699 GCA_016801955.1 Conus betulinus | reverse complement strand
AATAGAAACATAACAACACTCACAATCGAGCTGAGCGTGGGGCATTTGTGTTTCAATTCACTTCCAAAGAAGTCTCATTGTGTGTGCCAGATCAAAAATGATCTCTGGGAAGAGGAAAAAGTCCATGATGAGTCGTCCTAAATTAGGACAATTAAATCATGCACTACTCAAGGTCGTTGTCTGCACCGTTCAAATGGGGAGGACTATGAACTTCCATGGTGGAGTGGAAACAAGAGTTATATTCAAATATCTCAGGGAACTCTGGGTCAAAAACACAGTCATATGCAGGGCCTAAGGGGTTCAAACAGCAGTTGAGAGTTTTCAACTGACGGTTGGAGAAAGATGGTTTTCCTGTCTCTGCATTCAGACTGTATACAGGGATGACGCAGTATGCACCTACGCAGAGTCAAAGCCCTTGCTGATGGATGGGATCTAGACTTTTGAGGTAGGAAGTACACACAGCCGTACTCCACTGTGGACCGAATCAGAGCCTGTGCAGATGATGATTTTCCATATCATTGCCTAAGCGCCTATGTCCCACAGCTCCCAGAACGTTCATTGCTTTCTGACGGGAAGCTTTTTTTTTGTTTCTTTTTCTTTCGCGTTCCCGGCCATGCTATATCCTCAATCCAGTTAGTAGGACGAAGTCCACAGTCTGCCGCAGAGACCCCACTGGTCCCCACAGCTTCTCCTGGACCTCAAAACTGGACTGGGCCACGTTTTGGCGTCTCAAGACTTGAAAGGGGGGGTCAGGACTGTAAGATGTGGACGGGAGTTTGGAAGCCTGTGCCACAAGGGCACTGGTCAGTATGAGACAGTTTGAGAGCGTAAGAGATGGGAGAGGAGCTGGCATTGTCTGTGTGCAGCCTGAAGATGGTACCTTGAGCTGCTCTGTCGAGTTGGTGGATGCTGTCCTCTTCAGTCCCAATGTCAATCACGCTGGCGCCACGCTCTTCTCAAGTTGTTCCTGAAGTTTTCAACTGCTGGATGTGACTTTTAGGATAGGGAGATAGTTTGGTTGGCTAAAGAGTCGTCCCCCCCCCCCCCCCCCCCCTTTTTTTTTCTGTCTTTGTTTTGAGGAGGGCTTAATGTTCTGTTGTACGCATTGTTTCAGAGAGAAGATGTCCGTCAGAAAAAGGATGGTGAAGACCACAGACAGAGATGATAGATGAGGCTTGGAGTCGTACGCCACACACGACGTTTTCCATCACGTGTTTTTCTCTCCCTTTTTTTCATTCCGTCATCGGTGTCGTCATGAATATGTCGGCTAGGACGCTGCCTTAAGCTCATCACCTGTGACTTGGTGCATTGTGTGTGCAGGGCCACAGTCCTGGGGCAGAGGGGACAGTGGCCACAGTGATGGTGTGGTGCAGCTGGGAGGCCGATGTGGTGTGAAGGGGAATCAATCAGAGTGGCTCCTTTTTCACCATGCCGGCTTTCACACAGTTCTGTCCCCTGACAAGGTTGATTTATTGTTCATGTTTCATTTGTTTCATTGTTGTTGTTGTTGTTTTTTTTTTAAGTAAGGTAATTGTTGCTTATAGCCCAGCCGACCGCAAAAGGCCCATGTTAGGGCTATCACCGGCGTTGAAGTCAACTCACAAGTCATAATCGAAACAACAACAATGACAACAACAACAAACAAACAACAAACTCCGAAACGCATTCACATAACCTTTTAAAAACACACCGGACATTTTGTTCACAATCTTTCCTCCGTAACATCTGAGATCAGATGAAAAAACGTTGACCTTTTTCAGAAATTCAAAGATCACAGCAGGGGAGACATCTCTGAACAAGGTTTTCATGGAGTCTGCTGTAAAGTGTTTATGTCCCACAACATGCGAGTCCCAATACTCTAAAATAACATGTTTCACTGTCGGTGGTACATGACAGGGAATGCACCACCTTGACGGAAGGGTGACAGCGGGGAACAATCCAGGGGGGAATGAGCGGTAGTGTTTCAGATGCGGATTGATTCGGGCAGGTCACACCGGAATGAGCTGAATGGGAGAAAAGCCACACGTTGGGCGGCGGAGCTACGTGCAGGGGAAAATAAGATTGGGCTTCCACGTATTATTTTACTGAGAGAGACATACACAGACAGACACACACAAGACAGAAAGACAGACAGGCAGACAAGAGATGAAGGTCGGGAGTAAATGTGGCCAAATCTCGGTAGACGTCGTAAGTACAGTTGTCAGAGCGGACGTTTTGGCTTATAGATGGGGAACATACGCAGCACACGTTTGTCGGTCGGTCTGTCTCTGTTCCCGTCTGTCTGTCCTCCCGTCGGTCTGTCTGTCTGTCCTCCCGTCGCCTGTCTGTCTGTCTGTCTGTCCTCCCGTCGATCTGTTTGTCTATCTCTGTCTGTCTGTCCTCCCGTCGGCCTGTCTGTCTGTCTGTCTGTCCTCCCGTCGATCTGTTTGTCTATCTCTGTCTGTCTGTCTGTCCTTTCGTCGGTCTATCTGTCTGTCGTTCTGTCCTCCTGTCGGTCGGTCTGTCTGTCCTCCCGTTTCTCTCTCTCTCTCTCCCTCTCTCTCTCTTTCTCTCTCTTTCTCTCTTCTCTCTCTCTTTCTCTCTCTCTCCTCTCTCCTCTCTCTCTCTCTCTCTCTCTCTCTCTCTCTCCTCCATTGGTCTGTTTCTTGCTCCCATTTTCTTTCTCTGTCTTCAGGGTCGTTCTTGTGTTTAAAGGGTAGAACGGCGCCTGAAAAAAATCACAGATTTTCTGTTTGGTCAACATTGGTGACTGTTTTCTGAATACATAGACACTGTGTGTATGTGTGTGTGTGTGTCCGTGCGTGAATGCGTTTATGCGTGTGTGTATATGTTTATATGCGTGTGTATGTACGTGTATGAATTTGTGTGTGAGCACGGGCACGGGCGCGCCCTGGTTTTTTATCATCTCTCACCCCAAACATCAATATATGAACATATCAGCATTTGGTAGCCTGCAACATAACATTTCCTTGTTCACACATACACACGCGCGCGCGCGCGCGCACGCACGCACGCGCGCACGCACACACACACACACATACACACACACACACACACACACACACGCACACACACACTCACACACACGCACACGCACGCACTCACGCATGCACGCACGCACGTACGCAAGCGCGCGCGCGCGCGCGCGCACACACACACACACACACACACACACACAGGAAGGAAAGAGTGAGTGAGAGAATGGAAATCAGATACAAATCAGAGAGAGAGAGAGAGAGAGAGCAGAGGGGGTGGGGGGGGGGTAGAGTAGCGGAGAAGTTGATAAGGAGCAGAGAAAACGCAGAGGAGGACAGCCACTGGGAGTGGGAGGGGGGGAGGGGGGCAGGAGGGGTGTGTGTGTGGCTTAAAAGCCAGCAGCAAGGGAAGAACGGGCAGATAATGGTCAGTTGACACCTGAACAAGGAAAATTGTAGAATTAGAACAGGTCCACAAGTAATGCCGCTCATGAGTGAGGAGATTTGATAGGAGGAGTTAGTTGGTCTAACCTTCTTGATCCCCTCCTATAGTTCTTGGCTCATACGACATTGATATACATATGACGTCATTCCGACACCTCCTGTCTCCATCATTGTTTGCTGGTGCGACATTTATGCCTATGACGTCACAATAACAACTCAAACTCTGTATTTCCTGCGGTGATAGCCACAGATATGACGTGATAATCACACATCACACCTGCGTCATTGTTTGCTGCTGCAGCTTTAATGAATATGACGTCATACCACACCTGAAACCTACATAGCTCCCTGCTTCAACGTTTTGAGATATGATGTCGTCAACACGCGTCAATCATCCATCAATATTTGCTGCTGTTTTACTGTTGGGACAATTAGTGATCGTTGTCATCAATGTAGATGAAAATTCATTCTGGTTTGGTTCTGTCGCAACATGTATGACTATTGTTTGAGTACAGCAGCAAATTCTATACATTTGACGTTCTCACAACCAAAAATATGATTCTATTAGCGCACCTTAAGTATGAATGAATCGAGCTTGATGCACTCAGCAACCAGCCGCCGTGGCGAAGTGGTTAGCGTCGCGGGACTCCCGGCTGGGAGGTCGTGGGTTCGAATCCCATCAGAGTCATGTGGGTTTTTCTGCCCCGACCGGCTCCTACCCAGAGTTGAGTTTGCTGCGGACTCAGTTGGGAAGACTGGGACCACACAGTCGAGTTTCATCCACTTAATGGATGCGTTT
The DNA here is from genome assembly GCA_016801955.1 of Conus betulinus. Classification (NCBI taxonomy): domain Eukaryota; kingdom Metazoa; phylum Mollusca; class Gastropoda; order Neogastropoda; family Conidae; genus Conus; species Conus betulinus. The sequence continues at coordinate 15,481 of JADBJO010028824.1, read as the reverse complement.
CTGAGAGTGTTGCTCAAATTTCCTGACCAACACTGCAGGTGTCTGTATCTCTCGGGCCTGGTTGACGCCGGGATATATTATGAAAGGAAGCGTAGAGTACAGCCCTGTCAGTAGTCTCAGACCGAAATGGAAATCCGTAGCATCATCTTAATCATCCTCATCCTCGATCTCATCGATCAGCATAAAAAAAAAAAGTCTCAAATTCTGTGGCCCTTCATGCCCTGCTCTCATGGTGACCTCAGTTTCGATGTCCTCTCCAAGTCTGTGGCCTTGGTTTGGTTCCGTCGGGGTCACCGGTATCGGCGAGTCCATGGGGGCTGTCGTTGGACGGACGTGGTGGCGCCCTCCGGAGGGGAGAGCTCACTCACGCCGGCTCCGCGACTAAGCAATTATTGTCGTCAGTAGGGGGCTTAGTAGGTGGTGTCCTGCGTATGTTAGATCAGAACAGGCGCCACTGAACACCACCGAAGTGACTCGGCAGCAGTGCAGTGTCTCCTCCGGTGGGTTGCTCTTGACGACTTGACATGACTGCTCCCCTGTGGATTGCCGGTGCCGGGGCTGCGGCGGGCCGACCGGGCCTGTGGCTGTGGACGGGGTGTCGGAATGAGCGGCGGGCTCTATCCGTTCATAAGATATGATGTTTTTTATTGCGACACTGGGTCATGCAAGACCCAGGAAGCACAGTAACGGTTAAACTTCCATCGGTGTTTGCTGCCACATGTCTGCCTGTGTCCCCGTTATCATGCTTCAAACCTCCATCATTGTTTTGATGATGAGATATTCATAGATGAAACGTCGTCGTCATAGACATGTGTCCGCCTTGTGTTCATGAATTGTGTTTGTCCAGAAGATACGTTTGTTTCGTCGTGTTCACTGATCGTATAAGCACTGTCTGTCTTGGTGTAGCCATTGATCCAGCTGTATTTCAAACATGTTTATCGTTCCTTTACTGCCGTTTTTATTTATTTATTTATTTTTCATTATTACTGTTATTAAATTCGTAAGTCTAAACACAGTTACATGGACAACAGAGGCTGCAGCCGCTCATTTAAAAGACATAAAAACTGACGAAATAATTTTCGACATAAACATGAAGATTCATACAAACACTTCCAGAGAGACTTGTCCGTACTACAACTGACAATTGTCAGAGAATCGCAGCATGAAACATTATGGTTTTAATAAAAGGTGATGAAAAAATTAGATGGGCAAAAACCATCCTGATATGTAATGAACAGCCATAGATAGATACACAGAGAAAAGGTAATTACCTCCCCTCTCTTTCATTTGGAACGATCGGTCCATTAGCCTTCCACCTTGCAAATTACCAGAGATCAAGTCATTTCCCATGTCTCTCTGCTGTGCAAGCGACAGCGATGCCGTCGCTGACACACACTTCACTTTATAGGGATGAATGAATTAATAAAATTACTTTGAAGAAAGAAAACGCAAGATCAATAACATATAGATAGCAGAACAATGAATGTGAATGTGCGATAGCTATGCATAGGTAGTTTAATGGACACACCAAGACAGAACGCATTTTGACACAGTTAAAGGGAACACCGAGATAGATGTATATTTTGGACACAGTTAAAGGGAACACCTAGACAGACGTATATTTTGGACACAATTAATGGGCACACGTCTGTCTCGGTGTGCCCAACAACTGTGTGTAAGTATGCGTCTGTCGTGATGTGTCTATCTCACCGTTTCATTGTACGAGTCCTGATTAACCTAAATCTGTCTTGCTGTCTCAATTAGTTTGTTTTTGTCTAAAAATATACATTTGTATTATTGTTTTCATTAACTGTTTCCAAAACGTATGTGTCTTGGTGTGCCTATTGCCCATGTCTGAAATACACATGCGTCTAATTATTTCACCTTTTGTTACCAGAATATGCGGTTGACTTATTACACCCATTAGCCATATCATAAACGTACGTCTGTCTTAGTGTGCCCTTTAATCAGATCTAAAAAGTACTCTGTCTGATTGTTTATGTAACGTTATAACACACACACACACACATACAAACACACACTTCAGTCCCGGTGAACTTATAAACTGTGTCTACAATACACGTCTGTCGCATTGTACTCGTTAACTGTTTCCTGAATATGCGTTTTCCCTTGGTGTGTCTATTGACCGTGCCTTAGACATGTGTCCGCCTTGTGTTCATGAATGTGTTTGTCCAGAAAGATGACGTTTGTTTCGTTGTGTTCACTGATCGTATAAGCACTGTCTGTCTTGGTGTAGCCATTGATCCAGCTGTGTTTATTTAAGTATTGGCGAATCAGCTGTGTACTAAATTCTTCATTAGTTGGCTTCACGCCATTCTTTGATGGTGTATTAACTGTGGTCTCATCGTTCCTTCATTACCTGGTTTCAACGCCATTCTTTGATGGTGTATTAACTGTGGTCTCATCGTTCCTTCATTACCTGGTTTTCACGCCATTCTTTGATGGTGTATTAAACTGTGGTCTCATCGTTCCTTCATTACCTGGTTTCAACGCCATTCTTTGATGGTGTATTAACTGCGGTCTCATCGTTCCTTCATTACCTGGTTTCAAGGCCATTCTTTGATGGTGTATTAACTGTGGTCTCATCGTTCCTTCATTACCTGGTTTCAACGCCATTCTTTGATGGTGTATTAACTGTGGTCTCTATCGTTCTCAGTTGCATTCATTCATTATGAACAACATTGTTTTCTGTCGTGTCCATTGATGTGTTTTACATCGTTCTGTTCGTCAAGTGTCTTCCACTGTTTCCTGTGTTCTGTTCATTTTTTTTCCACCATAGTTCTGTGTTGTGTCTTTCTACATCGTTCTGTGATGGTACTGATCGACTTTGTTTTATTTACTGACTGTGTCACACATAATTCTACAATATTATTTATATGTGTTGTACACAATCATGTGTTTACAAGATCTGATTTTACGCAATTCGGTGTAGTGTTTATCAATTATGTTCAACGTCGTTACGTATTGTATTATTCACTGTGTTCTGTGTTGTCTCGTGTTCGTTAAGTGTATTTACATCGTCGTGATTGTGATAGCGCATGATCTATGTATTGTGCTTGTATTGTGTGTGTGTGTGTGTAGCACGTTTAATCTCCCTCTGCATTTGAAAATTATTGACACTTTACTTTTTAAAGAGTTATAAACAAGGTTGGTCACTTTCTCTTTCACAATCAAACAGAATAAGAGTTTGTTGTATCCCCGTAACGTATGTGTGTAGCACACATATAGGCACAAATACGCGAGACAAATGAGGAGATAATCGAAAAATAAAAAATGACAGGAAAACAAAGGGTTGGGTGGGGAGGGGGGAAGGGGGTGCGGTAGTGCTAAACTCCTGCCGCTGTTATCGTCAATTGAATATTCATTACTGCTTCCCTTATCCGAGATTCCTCTACAGTGCGCCAATTTTATGAGGTAAGTACTGATTTTATAAACAGTCGTTCTTAAGATATTAGCTCCAAAACCATTTGGTTGTTCCAGTCGTATGCACTGCATTCTTTGAGGAAGCTAGTGCATTGAAAATGTATACTCCCTGCATAGCTTCCATGTGCTGTATAGATGCAGTTTGTGTGAAAACTAACGTTAAAGGTAAATTCACTCCTCACTCTCACGCCGATCTTCCATTTCCCCAGTCACCTTTTGCCACAATATCATCACATATTTTTTTCTACATATTTCTTGTCATCATTGTGAACAAACGAGCTGAACGGTATTGAGCGATTTGGAAGGCTTTGAATTCTCTGGGAGTAACGTCTTGTTCTGAAGGCGAGCCAGTTCGGACCCCTAAAGCTGTGTGTGTCGTGCCGCATTAGTTTGTGGTGTTGATCTAATAATTACATGTTTTGCCCTCACCACCATGCCGTTATCCCTAATCTTTCATCATATAAGCCTATTGGTGAAATCACCCTCAGGATATTGTTTTCTCACAAAATAATGATACCGGTATTTTCCGCCACTGAAATATTCCATCCCTTGACGCACCCACCACCCCGTGAACAGTATCAGTCCCTCTACACTGCGTGTTCAAAGCTTTTAATATCATATATGTAGCGTTGTTTATTTATACTCCTGTGTGGCCTCGGGCTACCTGGTCTCAGGGTCCACTGCATGAATGTCAGATGTAGTCGGTGAGGTAAATCTGATGTCCCAGATGGACAACCACGTCTTTTAGACGCATTTCACAGTTTAGACCCTGAAACCCCTTGCAGTCAGTGGCGTTGGTGTGTGGTGTGTGTCTTTTGTGTGTGTGTGGGTGTTGTGTGTTTGGGTGTGTGTGTCCCTGTATTTTGTTTTATGACATAATTAGACTTTTACACACATTACACACCCCATTTGAGCGCTCAGGCCTGCAGGGTATAATGCAGGCCTGATGTAGGTCCTCGTCTCAGATCTGACTCGCAGACATTTGAGACTTTGCATTTTCATCTTCTGTTACATCACCACCAACATAAAGACGGGTATGTCTTATGTGCCACAATGAACAACAGCAACTACATTCTGTACACCGGGATTCTTGTAATTGTACGGGTCTTACTGAATGACTTTTGTACATTTTTTGCACAGCTGTACTTCATTCCTGAAAGTGTAAAACTGTAATGACATTTCAAGGAGAAATACAAATGGAACTAAGGAAGAAGAAAGAGAGAAAGAGCAGAAGAAGATCCATTATCAAAAATGTACACGAAAAACACAGGTGTGTCAGGGTTTTTGTTTTTATTTATTTATTTTTAAAAAGGTTTATGTCATTGTAATTAAATCAGTAAAGCATTTCAAGTTCATTTGCATGCTAGGGGGGCGGTGCAGCAGAATGACTTAATGCGATCCGGGCTATGCCTGTTATGCTAAGCGCCAAGAGTTTAACAAAAACTCTGCAGCAATCTCCAAACTTTGCTGCTTGGCACCGGTTGTCAGTATGCGATATGTAAACAAGAACTCTAACCCCAGATACCATCCTGTGCCCTGAGTGCAGCTGTTTGCCTGCTAGTGGCTTGTGCCCCTCTGTGCCGCTGTGGCCCCCGTAATCTCACCCGGTCTCCCGTCTATTCCTCTATGTGAGCCATGTTGCCCTCTCGTATCAGTCGAGAGAGAAGCTTCTGCCTGATGTAAAGCTTGTTGCCTGCTGTGCGTTATCAGCCCCGCTGTAAAGTTTGTTGCCTGATGTGCAGCTATTGCCCCGCGTAAAGTCGTTAGCCCCCTGCTGTGCAGCTTTTGGCCCTGCAGTCAGAGTGTGGCCGCTGTGCCTGCAAGTGCCCAAGAGTGTCACTGGGCAGCTTGTGCCTGAGTGCCGCTGTGGCCCGATGTGCACCGCTTGTTGCTGGAGTGGCTTGTGGCCCTGATGTGCGGTTGTTGCTGGGAGTGTGGCGATGTGCGCTTGGGTGCACCGTACTCGTAGACGGAGGGAGGCCATGGAAAGCCACCGCTCCAGCTTCGTCCGGGCCCGGTGACGAGATGTGCCTGACACCTGTGCTTCCCTTGTGGACTGATTTGTGTCGTGATTGTCCACTGGTAGCACTGACCCCCCAATGTCAGTGGAACCCACCCCGACAATATGGTAGTGCACTGCACAATCTAGTGAATTGAAGCAAACCGTTATGCTTAGCAAGATTTGGTCCCCAGTCTGGCGCGCGCCCCTGCCGCTGTTCCTTTCTCCGGCCTCGCTGGCTCGCTGGTCTTTTTTCTGTTTTCACCTGCCCCTGCCCACACGCGGCGGGCTGTGGGGGGGGCCGACAATTGCCTGTGGCGCTTGTGTGTGTGGTGTTGCTTTCGCACCACACACTGTTTCCTCTATCCCCGTCAATCCGTTCGTGGGATCCGGGTCGCTTGGCCCCCTTTGATCCTGCACGTCCCCACCGTTGCGATACTCTCTACGCTCTAGATCCCTGCCCCCCGCCCTTTTTCCTCTTTCTTTCCTCCTTCCTTTTCCCCCCCCCCCCCCCTTCTCCGCCTTTATACTCTTCGTGCCCCATCATTTCTCCCGTCTGCCCATCAATACACATTTTATATCCCCGATTTTGCCCACCGATTGTCAGTTAGTTTATCCGCATGTCTCTTTTCTACCCCTTTCCCTCCCTACTGCCTCTTCCCCCCGAACGTGCCCAGAAGTAACTCTATAATATATATCAGCGATGTTTAGAGAGACTTTTTGACATAACCACCACCACATTTTTGCTCCTCCTTCATATCCTTTCCCTTTTCAGTGCGGGCTGCCCGTACAATAGTCCTTTATGGATTGTAGTATTCTTCACCTAGACTACTCAGATTCTGTCTGCATCCACCTATCATCTACCCAGACTGCTGGGTCCATCTTTTCGTCTAGTTTACTATCAGTGAGAGGAGTATAGCATCCCTCTTGAGCCTTTTCCACCTATCTATCAATTTACCCTTCTCCTCTCTTCGCCCCTCGCTAGTGTCGACGCCTCCTATCGGTTATGAATTTCTAGCTAAAGCATGTAGATTCCTACGTAACCTACATTTCCATGTTATCTTTCTTCCTCTGATTAGTTTAGTATTAATGTTGTTGTATTGATCATGTGACTAATATGGCCTGTGTATGTGTACGTTTTTTTCTCAACTCAGATGTATCTTTTTTTATATACTTTACTCACTCCAACTCTTATCACGAGACGTGTAAAAACACACTATTTTAATCTTCCTCCTGTATGGTATTGTATTATTGACGATAGCTTTAAGTACAAGGTTGTTATTGTATTCAACCCCTGGAAGTGAAAGCAGCCATTGAATGCGTATTTTTTCTTTGTTGGTTCTGGCTGCATTCTGGAACTCTTGGAGATTTGCCTTGCTGGGACCATAACACTAGATTGTATGATACCTGATGGATTAGGCTATTTTTTGGTAGTTAGCTTTAGTTTTGTTTTCGGTCATCCACAAAACTGGTAATTGTCCTTAATTTTCTTCGTTGATTTGCAACTTTTTTTTTGTTTGCGTGGGTGATGATAGGTGCCGAAATCTGAAAGTGTTATGGTGTGTGAATTCGTGACTCTGTATGTTACGGTCTGCCCAATGGAATGACTATCCATTGACTGGCCTTAAGGCGGTCTTGAGAGGAAATGGTGCATTAACCATCTACTTTCTGGGAGCGCGCTACCAAGGATTCACCAATCTATAGGTAAATATCATAGGGACAGTCAACCAGACCAGGAACCCATCTTTGTTGCTCGCCTGAGAACACCCTCAATGAGGTCCTTATCTTTCTGATAACGTGGTGACCACACGCTGTTGGCAAACTCCAGGTGAGGGCGTATCAGTGCAATGAAGAGCTGTCGCATGGTCTCAATGTCGAGGTACTGGTATGAGCGCCTGACTAGTCCTAAAATTCTGTTGGCTTTGTTGACTTGCATCTCGACATGCCGGCTAAATTGAGTTCCTGATCAACTAATACACCTAGATCTTTCTCTCCCTCCGAGGACTCCAGTATCACTCTCTAATGGTTATGTGCGTTTCATTCTATCCTCCTGCCTTGGGGTTAACTACGTCTTAGGGAAACCCAACCTTGCAGTTTTGTCAAGAAAAGGTTGGTGCAAAACCATGTTGCTTTGCTCATACTTTTGTATATTTTTTTTTGTGAGCGCAAGATATACGCCCATATATTGCGGAGGTAGTGCATGCAAGTGTCCTTTTTTCACATCAACATTTTTTTTTTTTTTTTTCCCAAGTCCATTTGCAATGTTGGCGCCAAAATTGTATTTGTTTTGTTAGTGTTATGTTAATCTCTGAAAAAGTCACACCATTTGTCTACTAAACATTCAACTGAGAACATGTTTGTGTGCTTTTCAACGAAAACACTTCTCTCCGCCTTCCTGTTGTTTACGTTTGTTTCCAAGCAATGTTGAAGGGGTTGTTAATATATTGAATATATGAAAACATGAACTTATCTTATTCTACGATAATTTGTCTTGATTGCACTCTACATTACATTATTAACCACCTTGTCATAATTGTTTTGTTTTTTGTTTAATATTGCAGAATCCAACATGGACACATACATAATAAACTACCAACAATATACTGATGTGCATAACTGACAGGCAGGAATCAAAACACTTTTAGAAGTTAATATATAACAAATGAACATGGCAAACAGACAGTACCTTAGAAGTATCTGTTGATCAACCGCAGTCTTTCTGCTTTACCTGCAGCAACATGAGGGCTCGCGGTCTGTGACAGGATCTGCCTGATCCTCCCACAGGATTTGTCCGCATCAGCATCACCATCATTGTCATTGGATCTTCATCATCACCGTCAGGATGAGGTACCCAAAGCCGGTCGGGCACAGTTGTGCAGCTTGCAGCAAACTGTGATGAACATCACAGACTTTCACAAGGGAAAGCTGCAACAGCCTCTTTAAACGTTCCAACGTTTCTTTAAACAGCCAGTACTGACGCTCCACAACGCATCTTGTGGAACTGTGGCTGAAATTGTAGGCCCTTTCCGCTTCCGTCTGTGGATTGAGGAGTGGTGTCAACAGCCATGTGAGCGGCATGTAGCCACTGTCTCCGAGCACGTAGCCTTTGACTGGCCCTGTCTGCACTGGTCCCTCTCATGGCTTCATAAACGCCGCACTTTCGAAGAATTCTGAGGTCACTGGCCCTTCCAGGCCAGCGTTGCTACCACATTGATAATCATGCATATCCTGCATCGCAGATAACCTGCAAAATACCAAGAATGAGTTATAAATCACAATGAAATTATCAGAATCCCCACAAGTGTGACTTCGTTAAACTGTCAACATCTAACTAATTGTGTGTACAGTACTCTTTCCATAAATTTACAAAAAGAAGTTGCTCATTAAGGGATCTAATGAGATTGGTGCTTATGTACATGGCTCTTGTAGCAGAAGGAGGATTAGAGAGGACAGAACATGTGGACACGATGCTGGTCAGTTGCTGTGTTACCCCCAAGCTATGCTGGCTACCAACCAAGAATCAGGGTGAAGTGAGGAAATTGAGAGTAAGTACCTTTCGCAACAGGCACAAGACACTAGAGTATCAATACCTTTGTAAAGAAAGGAAGGAAAGTGAAAATATAGGTTTCCCATGTCCTTCCCATGTGTTGATGTGATTTTGAAACAAAGTGCAAAAAAGCCCCTGAACACATAGTTGGCTTTGAACCCGTGACCTTTCAACCACGCCAAACTGCTCTAAGCCCTACTAAGCTACCAGGCTTCCATTACATAACTCATCTCAAAAACAACAATATATGTTCAGCTTTGTATATAAGGTACATATTAAAATCTTGTAAGAGTTGCAAGTCTGCCAGTTTTGTTAAATTATTATAATTTACCAAGTATTGTTAGCATCAATGTTACAATTATTAACTAGGTTTATGGATGTGCTAGAAAAAAAACAACAACAAAAACATTCCATGCTACTTTCCCAATTTTGCTGCTCTTCATAACTCACTCATACACACACTCTCTCTCTCTGTGACTCCAGCACGTTGGCGCACCAAACATCTGCACACACAAATACATGAAAACATGCTTCACCTGCACGTTGATGGTGTGGACATTCTTGCAATTCACATAGTCGTTCTCGATGTCCGGGGAGGGCGTGCTATGGTGAATGTGCGTGCCATCACACAAGCGAACACTTGGGCGAAGTTGGCAATGTCAAAGAATTTTTTTCTTTTTGCCTGTCTGCCGCTGGCCTGACTTGGCCACTGTAATCCAAACTGGTACAAGAGACAACAATGCTTTTTGTCACAGAATGAATTGTACGGGATGCAGTTGGCTGGCTGACTTGAGCTGTTCTCCCAATGGCGTCTTGAAATGTGTGCCAAGCTGCATAGAATCGAAGGGCTAAGCACACTTGCTGTACTGGCAACAGTGCTCCCCTCGATTCGGGTGTTCGATTTCCTCGCTTATTGCGTCTGTGAGACTCAAATGTGCTCACGACGAAATCTTGAACTTCGTGAACAGAATTACCACATGTCGTCAAAACAAGTCCAATTGGATTGTTTCTATCGCCCGAAACACTCGTCCGTCGCAGGGCACGCCGTCCGGATACTCCGCATATATACACGAACAGCAACACGCCAATGTTTGACCTCTGGTTTGCAGTTTAAAACGGCGAAGGTTCCCTCCGTTCAAATAACCGCGGTCAAGACTACCGGTTAGCCGGACACTGATGGCCTATGAAAAGTGCGGTTTGGGAGTTAGCCTAACCTCCGGTCAGACAGCGGAAGTCGACTTTAGCCTCCATTACGTCCTGTTCATGAATACGGCCCCTGATGGCTGTTCCTTTCACCTCGTGCAGGGGTGTCCGCGGTCGAGTGGTGTACCACTGGCCATGGATAATTTTGTCCCCGAGACAATGACCACGGTTGTCCGTACTTCCTGAATTCGATGAGATTTTTGAAAGAAAGACTGTCCAAGCTCAAATATTAACTAAGGCTGCCTGGTCCACGTGATAATCTTCATCCAAGACTCGAAGAGATGCTGTCAGGATTCATCTTCGGGCTCAGGGGACAGGCTACAACCGCCAGAAGCACCATCTATTGCCTTTGAAAACACCCGCATCGCAACAACAAGCCGTTGTCCCTTCAGACAGTCAGCTAAACAACAAAACTTCTGCTGCAGTCCTTCCTACTCACCACTTCGCTCTCCGAGAGAAAACACTGGCCCGCCTCAATACCAGTTGCCCGGGACGCTCTAACTGGATGACTGGAGGACCTGCGACGTACTTGCCACCATTCGTTCGATGAACGGGGCACACATCCATCTGAAGACATGAAGAACGAGACACACAACACAACACTTGATACACCCTTGTGTTCACAAACAATATGTTACTTGCATTGATTCCATTATTTTTAAAACCACAGCATGAACTTTATAAAAGTGCGAGCAAAAGACCAAACCTTCCTCGCTAAAACCATTACGATTAATCTACATTGAGCAGGCGAAGGCTGGAATGCATAAGAATCCACTGATATGGATATATTTGGGTATCAGCTGGAGGCGATCCGCTATGATAAAGTAAAGGAACAGAAACACCGCGAAGGTGCTGGGCGGACCAGAGAAGCCTGTCTTCATCTGCCTTTAAGCCGTCCCTATACGGGCCTGAGTGGTTCCCTATATGAACACAAATAACACTGGCGCTAAGGACTAATACTGATTGCCATCACTATAATTGTGATCATAATAATTGTGTAATAGGCCCTTAAAAATATGAGCCTGAATTTGGGTCCGAGTCCCGCACAGACCCACTGCACATGGGCCATTCTTTCTCACCACGGCATCCTCACTTTTTATGCCCCCCCTTGCCCCCTTCCCTCCCCCTCCCCCCCCCCCCCCCCCCATTTTTCACCCCAAAACCTACCCCCTGCCTCCCGAGTTCTGGCTTCCTTTGCAACTGGACGTTGAGGATTTATGCCAGAGACATTCAGGTTCTTGCAACCGTCCCTTTATAACGTTTTTAAAGTGATCACTGAATTTTAGTACCACACACATACCCAAAACTTGTTCACGACCTCTGTTGGATGCTTGTCCATGCAATGCAGATTTGGAGTCACATTGTATGCCAGTATAGGAGGTTCCAAGTGTGCAAAGTCTCATCATAGAGAGTACTCAGTACCATTGGTTTACATACTTGGATAATCTTTTAATTCTGATGCCGCAAGAGAGCAGGAGAAGGACCCTCCCACTGGGGAACGTGCCACCCTCTTGCATCGTGGAAATCCAGAAGTGTTGTGCCAACCCAGACTTGGAACTAACTGCCTATCATCTTCTCGAGTTTTCAATAAACAGACCGAGATTACTTCCTAAAAATTTAGATAATGAAGAATCCAATGAATTTGAGGTTTCCATTGGGCATTGTCATCTTTTTTGTTGTTGTTATTATTTGCCGTTTCTTCCGAGACAGCAACCACAACTTGTTTGTTTAAAAAGTTGCGATGTGGCTTTTAAATGGACCAAAATAGTCAACGGTAGAATGGTATTGGGGAAACTGCAAACCGTTTTGTGTATGTGTTCGTGTCCTGGTATGTGTGTGCTAAAAAAGCCATTAGAGTGTTCAGCTTCCATATCAGATGAAAGTTGACCACTTTCCACTATTTTTGCAAGACCGCTAGTCAGGGCTGTGTAGGATGATAATTAGAAGGTTCATCAAATCCTTTTCGGGTTACGGTTATGATAGGAATGTTGAAGGCTTTCTGTTGCTGCCAGGGGAGCGGCAAAAACTTTGTAGTCCAGATATGACTGTTGTACTTTGAGAAAGGTCTGGAAACCGCTTTCTGGAAGATATTTTTTACAAGTGGGCCAGTGGCATCATCAAGGTCAGTAGTAGGATCACCATAGGTTTGCAGGAGCTGATTTCATTCCATCGAGTGAAAATGGCAATTGTGAACTCAGTTTTGTCGGAGGCAATGTCCCAGCTAGTCTTTTTTTGTTTTAAAAAAGCTACAGATTTACTTGTGAAGGCTATTTTTTGTTTCAACAGTGGAGGCCAACAGATTGGCAACATCTTGCTTATCACAGTAATCAGAGCATCAGAAAGTCACACTCTCAGGTAATGATGTTGATTGGTCCATCCCACCTGTTCATAAATCATCAGTTGGACCATGGGATCCTTAACACTTTTTTAGGGGGTCAAGTTACGAAAGAGAGAGAGAGAGAGAGACAGAGACAGAAATTTTTTTTTTTTTTTTTTTTTTTTTTTTGATGAGGTTGGGTCTAGTGACCAAAGTACTAAAAATTATGAAGCTAAAAATAAGGTTTTCTAATGAACAACAAACACCTTGTACACCCATCCAGTCCTTCAAAGATTTTCAAGAAACGAAAAACAGAATGCATGGAAATTCATGTCGGAAAGCTACGGCCATAACTTAAATGGAAGGAAAAAATAAAGTAGGATTCATTCAAACTGTGTATTTAAATAAAAAAAAGACTGTTTTGTTTATTAAAAAAGAAAAAAATATAGAGATCTTGCAGTACATGGCATATCTTTTATTACTGTGTGTGTTCATGAACTTTGGTCTGGGAAAGGACAGTGATTGTAAGGTATAAAACTGAAGTGACATGGGTAAATGTGAACTATGTGTAGGGAAAAATGCAGCACTCTGCAATTTATCAAAGATCTCACATAACACATTACCCCTTCCCACCCATCATACTACAATGGGAAAAGTAATAAATTTGAGAAAGAATCGTGGACCAGTTTTGGTCTTGACGTTTCTCTTGACAAAGGGAAATTTCTGTCATGGCTTTTTCTTTTTTTTCCCCTGTTCACTTACCCCAGTCCCATTTCTCTTTATCAGGTAAAATCAGGTCAGAATTTCATTGAAATTAAAAAAAGTTGAAATAACGCTTATACCTGGTGTGCACTACACCAAACATTGCATAATTCTTAAAAATCCCCAAGTGCTCTCCTGATGTTTCAGTTATTCAATGATTTTGATTCTATCCATTATTCTGCTACAAAGTTACGTTCACAAGGGAGAGCAGCCAGGAAAGAATCATCGCCTTGATCTTGCTGATTAATCTGTTTGTGGTGAACATGTTTGTTTGTGGTGGTGCCAGCACCCCTCCTCTTCAACCTTACATGCTTCTCCTGCAAGCTTCGCATTGAATATTGCACAGCTATAATTACGTTCTTGTGTAATGGATCATCACCATCAGTTAGTTTGCCTACGATTTCTACCCACTGATTGGAGTACTTTCGAAGTTTAGAGAGCCACAATACCTATTACCAGCCACTGTAGCGATTTAGATCTCAACTCTCAAACACCATGTTCTTTGTACCAGACCAGCTCATCTTTTGCTGTACTTTATCTAGGTTTCCCCACGTTCAGCAATTTTTCACATAGTCCTCACCGAACGTCTGTGTGACAACACAAATGGTATGTAGGTACCATATCAAGAAATTTCTTCATTTCATATTCCCATATATGGACCACCTTCCTTTGCCTGTGTCTGGATTGCAGGAAGTCACACTACCATAATATCACCTCTCTTCTGTACTTTTCTGACTGAATAGTTTTCAGTCATCATGAGACAGTGTTTTTTGTGATGTTTTACAACCAAATTAACAAGAGGAAAGATCTTTCAGTTCACTGTAACAGCGCATTCATCTCTTCTCGTGTCTCTCAAACACACCATCAACCACCCTGTCAAGTAGGACAAGATTCCACACAAAATTTATCCTTTTCATTTAAATTTATTTCACGGAATAAAATCAACGCAACACAAACCATGTCTAGCACTACAATCATGGACACCCCAATAATAAATAATCCTGTTAGGAATTAAGACAAATCATGATGAAAGTACCGGAGTTGTTTAGGTTATGTTACAAGCCAGTCCCAGGAAAACAAAGATAAAGACCATGCGATACATACACACACACTCCAGTGCATAATGAACGGGAAAAGGGAAAGGAAACCTTGCACACGAATTCAGAAATCCACACAAAAGCAAAAATAACTTTTTTTTTTTTTCTGGTGTCGTCAAATCAAAAGAAAGAACTGAAAAAAAAAAAAAAAAAACCACCACAAATTCCTACCACCAACTGCACCCCCTCCCTCCCCCCCCCCCCCCCCCCCCCCCCCCCCCCTTTTTTTTTTTCCCCTCTCACCACACACAAATCTTTTTTTCATCCTATACACGACTTGCAAAGAATAGATGGTGGGGTTGAAATCTATCACCACTCGTGCAAGGAAAACAACAGGCACATCACAACAACCAGAGTGTGTCTATGCTGCCAAATAACAGCATTCAATAGATCATCGACTAGATGCCATAAAATAAAACCAGCTGTAATCAGAGCCGAGCCGAGCTCAAGATAGATTTCCTTCTGTTTTCTCCAAACTGATCACACATGGCCCATTCATGGGACAAAACTGGGGGAAAAGTCCCCTCTGAGAGAAGAAAGATAGAAGGAGAGAGAGATGAGAGAGACAGACAGAGGAGAGGGGCAATCTACATATTTCTATTTAAAACAGAAAGGGACTAAACGAGGTGGGGGGGGGGGGGGGTAGGTGCACAAAAAAAAATCCA
Organism: Conus betulinus; assembly: GCA_016801955.1. Lineage (NCBI taxonomy): Eukaryota > Metazoa > Mollusca > Gastropoda > Neogastropoda > Conidae > Conus > Conus betulinus. The sequence goes on along the minus strand of JADBJO010028824.1, from coordinate 447 downwards.
ACACCAGACCTCTTACCAGTTTGGCTGCCTTGAATATCCGTATGTCTACGTTCAATGCCACACCTACAGAATGTTTCCACTGTTACCCTTTCAAACAGTCACATACCCAGTTTCTGTAAAAAAAGGTTCTGCAGATTTCGTTATAAATTTAAAATCTAAAGACACTTTCATGAAATTTGATAATATAATACTGTCATGCAGTATATTTGTTTCATGGCCAGCAAGATACTAACTTGACCCAGTTCTCTTATAACAATAATCAGCATCAAAGTGTCCTCCACTAGTAAGAGTTTTAAGGTGGTCTGCTGTTAAGGGACGACCGTGAAAAGAAAATCACCAATTGTATCTTATTTTATACATGAATGCGACACATTCCTAGAGAAAGATGGATTCATTTCCCTTCTATAGAAAAAGCATTTTTTCTGCGCTCAACTTTCCCAACCACAG
>JADBJO010028823.1:15000-19699 GCA_016801955.1 Conus betulinus | reverse complement strand
CTCCAAGTACGTTTTTGATTCTGAGTCCTTAACTACTTTTCTAATGTTGAGTCTAGAATCCAGAAACCTATATTCTTAAAGTAACGAAAGTGTGACAGTTTACCCAGGGAACGTCTCAAACCGCTAGCATGACGAAGCCTGTCATTGTAAACACAGACAGTAGCTGAAAACCGTTACGTTTACTATAGCCGACCAAGCCACTTTAGCAGTGAGATAACAACCGGTCAACATCCTTGTCAGGTGGCATGATAAATTCCTGAGAGCAGGGGTAAGGACCCCCTTGTGTACTCTCCATCGCATTCAACGAGGACAGCAGTATCTACAGCGATTTTGACAAGCCAACACACACACACACACACACACACACACACACACACACACATACAGAACAATATTTATTCCTTTTTCTCCCCTTTTCCTATGGGGGAAGGGTGAGTGTAAAAACAATAACAGGAAAAGGAAAACAAAACAAGCCAAAATAAAACATAAATTGCTGGTCAATGCTGATATAGACCAACAATTTACAACATCTGAGATAATCTTATACATTTGGCAATAGAAACATTTGTTTTCGATTAGTAGAAGACATCATTTGGCAAACATTTATAGACAGATTTTGGGGAGATAAGTCTTCTTGAAAAGCACGTGTTGCGCACAGGAACGTGTAATGAACATTCCATGATGAAATGAAATTCATCACCTAATGCAGACACGTCATACTTATTACATATCCTTTCTTCTTTTGGAATAGCGAATCGACGACCTACTTCCATTGGTAATTTATTATTAGAACATATCAATTTGATATGAGGGTAAATATAAACATCTGGTAAGCTCGAAATATATTTTTCCCCCTTAAAATCAGATTTATGAAATTTGTAAAACAAACAATTGAGCTAGTTTCAATGTCATATTGCCACGTTTGACAAAAAGAGCACACACACACACACACACACACACACACACACACACACACACACACACACACACGCACACAAGCATGCGGTTGCAAATCTCATATAAGTAACATTATAAACTGATGGTGTAGAATATGTAATGACGGAAATCCTAAACGCGTCGGGATATGCTATTTTATTGAATGTCAGAGATGGTAAACAAGACAGGCTGTGCTATTCTTTCTGATATGATAGAAATCCTAATGGTAACATATCAACCCTGCTTATCATGAACAACGATCTACTAGCCTTGTAGGCTACTTGAGATTTGTCACAAACCAACGACAAAACCACCATGTCTTTCAACCAAAATTAGTTTTCGTTTCTTGAACATTGACCATAAGAATATCTGTGATCACTCATTTCACTCCTGCTTCCTTTTTTGTAAAGTCGTGCTATTTAATTCATCTGTGTTGTGGATGTGTGCTATTAACAACAGAATACTAATTTTATGTAGAATTTCAATTTTCTGATTGACTTATAATCTCACTGTCCCTGTCCACTGTTCTTCCGAGAAGATATTTAGTTCACCATCACATCATCACGACCAGTCCGTTGTATTGTCGTCTTTTAATATATATTTCAAACCGCACAGATCATGAACTCAAGGGTGATCCGAAACCTTCTCCCATAGAATACAGCAGCCATGCAGCCCTGGAATAATGATTGATGTACAGGAGTCCACATTTTAATTTTTAATCATAGGCAAGGCATCGAATATAAAGCTTCACCGATCTGTGCCACCTTCATTCGCTTTACGTGTAACGTTGCATAAGCAGAGAGAATGCCAGAATCACATGATGTCATTGTTTTGTTCTAGATTGTAAGTAAAACAGTAAACAAAGAGCATTGTGCTGTCAAAAACAATGCGACAAAAACAGTTTTTCAAAGTGTGGGAAAAGGAAGGGAGGGGATAAGAGAGGGGCAGAGGAAGTGCCAGACATAAACACTTTGGCCCACATCTGATTGCGATCCACATAAGACGACCATTAGGTTTACAGCCTGCAAACAGGCCTGAAGATTCCACGCACAGAGAATCGAAATACCTGCTGTTTGGTCTGCGGCACGCAAGCAGCTCAGGACACTGGATGTTTTGATATTCTACAGACGGTCCTTTGTTTTACCGCTGAATGTCTGCACTGCAACAAACACCATTCATCTCACAGCCACGCGGTCCTTGATGCTGTCCGTGATGTCCACAAAGTTGCAGAATCAAAGGTCACGCGCTAAAGGCATGTAACGCAAGCTCTCTCTGTCTCTGTCTGTCAGTCTGTCTGCCTGTCTCTGTCTGTCTGTCTGTCTGTCTGTCTGTCTCTCTCTCTCTCTCTCTCTCTCTCTCTCTCTCTCTCTCTCTCTCTCTCTCTCTCTCTCGATCCTATAACAGCTTGTGGTAATAGTTTGCGATCTATAAGTTTGTATTCCTCAATGAATGAGGCCGTTGGCCTACAATCAACTGAATTTCGCGTTCCGATTCTCACAAGCTGGTTGTTTGCCTGTTCATGAAATCATGCAAAAATTACCCAACCCATTAGGAAGAGAAAATGTAGTGTAAAGATAAGAATGTGGTCCCTGGTCGTATCCATTGAGTTTTGGTATAGACCCATTCAGCAATAATACTTTAAAACAAATTCCACGGATCGTTGGATAAGAAAAACTTAATGTCATTAGATCAAAAGACAAACCTATTAATTGTTGGTATGAATCCGAATCAGAAGGGAAATTCACAGTTTATTCAACAAGATTAATTAGTAACCACTGACTGGATTTTAACGACACTTGGAGGAAACATTCGATTTTTGCGGATGTTTATGATCTCCGCAAATGATATCTCTGGCATTGAGCGAGAACTGCAGTTGATATCCCCTGACGCTCCAAATGTTATTCTTGATGATTGTCAACGTTGAAGTGAGTACCTATTTTTATTTAAATCCAGTTTGAATTTGTTCACCATTGTTTGTACTTACCTGTAGTATATATTATCGTATCATGTTCTACTTTTTGACCTTCCTTCAGTTCCGAGTGACTCAATTCCAAGGTTTACGTCATTAAGTGTTTCGTAATTTCTGGGAAAGACGTCATCGAGCGGTGGTGGTTTTATTGGAGGTTTTTGATGGCTGTGCCAGTGTGTTAAGAAGTGCGGACGTTGTTTTATTCAATCTTATTCAGTATTCCAGTTTGTTTGTTTGGCACCTTAGTTCAGTCCAGGTAGGCTATCTGCGTCTCCGTTTTACGTACTCTCCATACAGATCTTTGTTTCTTCATTTATTTATTCATCATATTCATTTCCAGTGTTTCACCAACTATTATTATTAACAGGTCATTTAACTTTATTTCAATAAATTAATCTTCAGTTTTCTTTCAAGTGTGAATTTAGTTCAAGTACGTTTGATTATTCTGCTGGATACCCTTGACAGTGATTTTAATCAATATGATATCCAATCTGTTTTTTCCCTATTTCGTACAGTATGTTACATGTCCAACCTGCCTCAACAAGAAGCTTGATTTGTGTTATGGTATATCCCAAATGCTTAAGTCTGTAGCCCTTCCCAAAATTGGTAAGTCTATCACAAGACCGTACACTTAATTGCCGACCCGTTATTTAAACACAACGTGTTTTGCAGAAAACGGTAAAAATTTGGTCATAGAACAACTGCGATCTTGTTGTGAGTGCACAAACTGGGACGTGTGTGTGTGTGTGTGTGTGTGTGTGTGTGTGTGTGTGTGTGTGTGTTTTCCTGTATTGAAGGAATGAAGCTGCTGATGTTATCTCTGATTATGTTACCATTTGTGAAAACGTGTTGATACCAAAGAAAACTGTTAACATTTTTTCCGACCAGTAAGCCTTGGGTTTTCAAATCTTTAAAGAAAAACACTGAATGAAAAGAAAACTGCATTTCAATCGAAGGATAGTTTTGTGAAGAAAACAGCAAAGTTGGCATGCAAAGAAAAGGTAGAAAAAGCAGTTTCAGTCGGGAAACATACGAAATGCATGGGATGGCTTAAAAATCTTATTGGACAGAATAAACCACGTCGTGAATGTAATATATCAAGAAATGAATGTTATGATATTGATAACAAACTGAATGATTTTTTTTTATTGCCGTTTTGAAATGAAACATGTTGGTAAAAATTTAGAGTCTGTTATGTCAAATACTTCAAACAGCTGTAATAACGATGATGGAGTTTTACATATGGATGATTCTGCTGTTCGAGGTTGTTCAAAAAGATAGACATAAGTAAAGCTGCAGGCCCAGACAATGTTTGTGGAAATCTTTTAAAATCATGTTCAGAACAATTGTTATATGCTTTATGTAGGTTGTTCTCGTGGTCTTTGAATTGTGGAAGTGTGCCCTTTGTATGGAAAAAAAAAAATGTCCCGTACCACCAAAACCAAGAAATCCTAGCATTTTGAATGACTATAGAATTGTTGCTTTGACATCTCTTGTAATGAAATCTTTTGAACGCCTTGTCCTTCAGATTCTTCCGCCTCAAGTCAAACAGCTTTGTGATCCTTACCAATCTGTATACAAACAAAAGTACAGATAATGTAATAATCACTTTTCTAAACCATGTATACACATACACCTTGAAAACAAAGATTCTTTTGTTGGCATCCTGTTTATTGATTTCTCATCAGCTTTTAATACTACTATTCAACCACACATTATGGCAAAGAAACTCCAAAACGTTACAAATCAACCCAAAACTGACTTTATGGATTGTGAGCGTTTTTAGTCAACAGG
>JADBJO010028823.1:0-2500 GCA_016801955.1 Conus betulinus | reverse complement strand
TTGTTTGTTTTTTGACAAAGTTAGTTAATGATAAACGTATTTTTTTCAGACAAGCAGAGCGCTCTCGCTAAGATAAAGCAAAAACAAAACAAAAAAAACAAAAAAACAAAAACCTGCTTTGGAATCCTTTGTCGGATCAAGGATAATCAACCTGCTCTTATGTTCTCCAGCCAACCTACCAAAAATCATCCAGACTGATTGTACCTCCTGCTTCTTCTCTTTCTTCGTTTAATTTTCCATCATGTTCCTCTCTCCCCATCCTCGACCCTCTCTCTTTTTCCATCGTCGTGCAAGCACGCAGAGGTTATGTTGTTGGCTTGGTTAGAACACGATCAACAAAAACTGATTGTTGTAATGACAATTTGGTGTCTTTGAACGTCAATTGTGTTGTAGCTTTGTGGTGACAGTCATTAGCAGTGTTTTTTTTTGTTTTAATCTTAAGGATTTTCTATTTTGTTTGAATAAAGCATGCCGATCTGATCACCTTTAAGGTTCGAAACCGTATTCACGGTGTTTGTTTTATCTGTCAATCATCTTCTTGTTCTTGTTCTTCTTGTTCTTGTTCTTGTTCTTCTTGTTCTTCTTGTTCTTGTTCTTGTTCTTCTTGTTGTTCTTGTTGTTCTTCTTCTTGTTCTTGTTCTTCTTCTCTTCTTGTTCTTCGTGTTTCTTGTTCTTGTTCTTGTCTTCTTGTTGTTCTTCTTTGTTCTTGTTCTTGTTCTTCTTGTTCTTGTTCTTCTTCTTCTTGTTCTTCTTGTTCTTCTTGTTGTTGTTGTTTGTTCTTCTTGTTCTTCTTGTTCTTGTTCTTGTTGTTGTTGTTGTTGTTGTTCTTTCTTCTTCTTCTTCTTTTTCTTCTTCCTCTCTCACCTTCTTGAAGAGTCATTATAAAAGCTGCAATGAAGAACTCTTCACCGGGCCATCCAACCCTGCTGCTTGGGTGCTAAGGCCTGGGTCTCTGCAAATGTCACCCCCTTCCATTTTGCAATGTCGTCAAACCTTCGAATTTTTTTTTTTTTTTCGATTTTTTTTCTACTCTTCCTCTGATCTCCAATCCTGAACGGTTCCCTGGAGGAGTGTTTTAGCAAAACCAATGGATCATGTAACTTGGCCATACCACTGCTTTTAAAAAAAATTCTTTTCTTCACTGATGTCAACAAATTTTCATATGGTCTGATGTAAAGGTTGATAACTTTGACGCACTCGCTGATGGGTAATATGATCAGTATATTTGATCTGTGGTATCATGTGGTAAAACCTCATGGCCATAGCTTGGCTGGCTTTTTTTTTTTTTTCTAGACCCAATGTGAGGGTCCGTGTCTCGCTTGCATGCAGGGACCAGTGCACTCTGGAACTGATCTCGGGTTCATGGGAATGCTATAACCCTTCCTTACAGGTTTCAGTGCAGACAGTGCTGCATTGTCCTTGCTGCCTTCAAAACGATTTCTAGCTGGAATCACTCTTTGTTACTGCTGAATGACAGGTAAGTGGACAACATCATTTTTGTTGTTGTTGCTAATAATGGATCCAAGGTACAAGAACTAAATCACTTTTTGCTAAAGATAGATCCCAGGTAAGTTGACTAAATCACTCTTTGCTAGCGATGGATCACAGGTAAGAGGACTAAAGCATTCTTTGTTAATGATGGATTCCAGGAGATTTGATTTTTGAACACTACCTAGTTTTTACCTACGTACAGTGCCATCAGAATTGATCTTGTATCGTGGCTGGCCATCAACGTGGCCTCTCAGCGCTAATTTCTATGTCATGTCTTGTTCATGCTTCATCCAGTCTTTGAAAAACATGGCGAGTTCTTCACTGCCTGCCAAACAATCAGTCTTACCTGCAAAGTGAAGTTTCGTGATGGTTTTATCTCCAGTGCTTATTGTGCTGATGGTGATCTTTAAGTGGACCAGCTATGTTGCGTTCTCGGAATAAGGTGAAAGACAATAGGAGCTAGAAGGCAGTCTTGACGTACCCTAAGTGAAGCGTGGAACCACTATGCAAAAACCCCCCTTTTTTCAATATTGCAGTAGTTGTTTTTTTTTAGAGTACAGTTGCGGAATGGTGGTATATTTGATGGGTCTATCCGATTATTATTCAATTGTTAATTTGTAACGACAAAGGCATCCTCTCTGTCTTCATCGTTCTAGGTTTGCTTTTGACATACCTTTGCTATTCCATTGTCCAATGAACACAAAATCCAGTTTTTGATTTGTAGCAAAATTTGTTCTAATGATTCGAGGACGGGTTGATCTCGTGCAAGGAGAGAGGTGAGGAGGGAGATGGCGAGGACAGATAAGAGTGCAGAAATGCATGATGTACACTAGAACCATTATTCCAAATATTCCTCTGAGAGTAACTAGAATTAACTAGTACACTCGCCAGGTCAATATGAACGGTATAAAAGACTTGATAGAAACTTGTAACGCAGAAGTCACATGAAAAGTGTAGTTGTATATTATTCTGTAGCTGTTTCTTTTCCCTTCATGTGAAGTTTAATGAT